>KZ652518.1:307413-323961 GCA_001010745.2 Gerris buenoi | reverse complement strand
TTTAAGGCTCTACCGCCCTTTGAGGTTAGGAAAAACAATAAAATTCAAATTATACTGGTTCTAAGCAAGATATCAAAAATCTAATCACAGGCGTAATTCATAATTTTAATTCTGCACAATTTGAGCCCTATTTCAACTTCCTATGATAAATAGTACAGGCGCCATTTCAATACAACGATAAAACTCGTATTGAAATAGCACCTGTACTATTTATCATAGGAAGTTGAAATAGGGCTTCAAATTGTGCAGAATTAAAATTAGGAATGAAGCCTGTGATTAGATTTTTGATATCATGCTTAGAACCAGTATAATTTTAATTTTACTGTTTTTTCCTAACCTCAAAGGGCGGTATAGCCTTAAGGTAACTGTCTCAGTTGCAAATGACTCGTTACGAGGAACTCCCTTGAGAATTATCGCTGTAATGAGTTCGAAACTGATTCACAAAATCTTTACACATTGTCTCCTTTGGACGATCTATTCTTTTAGATAGTTCACAGTAACAAGTTGATGCAAGATTACTCATGTTAAGCAACTGAACCGTCCAAATAAAACGTGTAAACTACCTGGTGAGGTTACGGTTGTATTGAAGATGTAAGAGTAGTTCCTCTATATCGGGGAAGACGAGGGGATACCTGTCTTCCTCATTAATACCCAGGCTTGCCTCACATCCCGCCTCCTTCAAGTCTAGCAGAGCAAGATTCTAAACAATAACGAATAAATAAACCATTAAATCTTTCATGACCAAGTACACTAACTTAGAGTAATGGCAATCCATACTCTAAAGATGCGTTTACACCTACCATTAATTGCATGATATTTATGTCAGACAGAAATCGCAGTAGTGTAAACACCGAAACATTTACGTCTGAGATTTATGTTTCTACTCTCAGCTATAAGTGTCGACACTTCTATAACAACCAGGCACGCAAAAACTTAATGATTTTTCAATTTTTAAGTTTTAGGTAGTTTTCTTACTACCAAAAGATTAAATTTTAAATAATTCAAATTACAATTACCAACAACTACGGGAGACATAAAGAGAAAAATAGACCCCCGCACCGGTTGGTAAGAGCGCCTGTACGGAAAATAGGAGGCCCGTGGTTCGGGTCCCGGTGCGGGGGTCTATTTTTCTCTGTATGTCTCCCGTAGTTGTTGGTAATTGTAATTTGAATTATTTAATGATTTTTGACTAAATATCATTAAAATTAAACACTTTCCACAGGTGTTTTATATTTTTGTAATCTACTCTTCAATACCTAATCATTTGATATCCCACTCGAAATTTCCAAAAGAAACTTTTTTTGTGACAGGAATTATCTGCCATTGTGGATTCCCAGTTAATCAGATCAAACTTCTATTTTTATTTTTTCTATGGCCTAGCAGACTGCACATTTTGCATATTTTGCAGAGTGACAGACAGAGAGACAGACACAGGAACAAAAATTTAAGATAACGGATTCTTTTTTTTTTTTTTTTTGGTTTCACCAACGAAACCCTAAAAAATGCACCTCGACCAATACCAGGTGTTCAATGTTAAAAGTTTACCATTAAGTTTCTTAAAAAAAACTTAAAATTAAAAAATAACTAAACACAATATGGTAATCAACCAGAAAGTCTAAATCTAAGTAAATTTCTTTTTACACTTAATCTGGGAGAAATATATTTTTTATGAAAAATAAAGAAAGGAAAATTTGGCACTTTAAAAACTAAAATTTATTAAATCGGACTCAAAATTCATTATAAAATACACTCATAATTTCAGTGAAATAATTTTTTTTTAAAATTAAAAAAAAGAAAAAATTCTTAGGCGGCTTTCACACCAAAGATGCACTCTGCGTCCTGGTCGCAAGTGGCATGTGTGTCTTGCATCCTTATGAAACGAGCGTGCACACCGAAGTGGCACGTGCTACTTGCATCTTCTTATCTCTTTTGTTTGAACTCCTCAGTTTTTTTTCAGTGCATTTGGGTTTAAATGATGAATTATCAATCATCCGACTCTTCAGACGATGTGTGAATTAAATACGAATTTTCGATGGTGGAGCGCGTATGTAGACACATGCTAATAAAACACCAGCCGGCTGGTTCTCGAGTCGCACATGCCACTTGCATCCTCGGTGTGAAAGCTCTCGTTCAGTTATACAGTCCGGTGTTCAAGATGCATGCATTTTGCCACCAGGACGCATGCATCCTGCGACTTGCTACTTCGGTGTAAAAGACCCCTTAAGAATCCATAGAATGAATGGATGATAACAAATAAAGTTTTAAAATTAAAGTTTGTTTTGTTACATTATGAACAACTAATTTTGACAAGTATAAGTATTGAATACTATCAGTAGACTTACCCTCATATTCTTGTATCGTTCTCTGTAAATTTGTTTCACTTTCTGGTTCTGCTCAGCTGTTAAGTTCTCTATTCTTTTATATACTTCCTTCTAAACAATATTAAATAAAATACCATTGATGATAAATAATAATACTATTTAAATAAACAAATCAGAGGATTTTTTTAATACTTCTAGGCTTAAGTATAGCGTAGGAGATTTCAATAGCCAGAGTCTATACTCTGAACAGTCAAGATCTTCAGAGAGTGACTAATACCTGAGATTGCCAACTCCAAAGACATCTGGCATTATGAAGATCGAGGAAGACCCTACCTGCCCAAAGTGCGGCGAAGGAGAGGAGACGGCTCACCACTTTATGGGAGTGTGCGAAGGATATGGCAGGATTCGCTTTCATGTATTAGGTGTGGGGGAAATCAGAGAGGAGGAACTTGTCACACTCAAGTGGCAAGACATTCTCTCCTTTGTAACCCAAACGAGGAGATTTGAGGGAATGACTGAGGTAGTTCGATGGGTGTGAGTTCAGGGGTTGGCAAAAAGGACCCGAATGGGGTCTAGTTGCTAGGCTTGGCCTACCCGCCCCCTTACTACTACCACTAATACCTGAGATTGTGTGAAGTTCCAAAGAACCATATCTTGAGAGAGTTGCTGAATATGTTATTCATCAGCAAGTGACAGACTATCATAGGGGGCCCTGTAGTTCAAGCAGGATTTCAACCTTTGAAGTTAAGCAGCATCAGGCATGGCTAGAAGTTGGATGGGTGTCTACCACCTCTAAACACAGCACCAGGTTCAATTCCCGGACAGGGTCATGAGCTACCCTGACCACACAGATTCGAGGTTTATGTCTTTAGGCATAAAGGCCCGATTTTTAAAAAAGAGAGACTCATTATAACAGGTGCTGACAGAATAAAGCACAAAACGTTTTGGTGAAATGAAGACACAACACATCTTGGAGTTGGTCTCAGCTTAATTTGTACTCTTAAAACATAAAATACTTTTAAACCACAGAATAGTATAACTAGGCAGTTAGGGAATAATGAATTACCTGAGGTCCAGGTGAAGATTCAACGGGAACATCGTCAACTTCAAATACATCATTGTCAGGCTCCTTCAACGAATCTAACAGACTCTCTTTCACCAACTTCAATCTCTTTATCTGATGTTCTTTGACGTTTTCATACAGTTCGTAGTGGCTTTCAATCAGTTCCTTGGCGCTGCTTAAACCGATTGTACTCGTTACAGTTCCCTCTTTGTTTTCCTGCTCTAAAGCCTTGTTTAGTTGCTTTGTATCGTCATGTCGCCTCTTTTTCTTCCTCGGTAATATTTCACTGTTGACTTTCATAGTGTTTTAATCTTTTGATCCATAAAGGAGTTTTAAAGGGCGGCAATTTTCAGATATTTATGTCTGTCGATTAAGACAAGTCAAAGATCCCCTAAAATCATTAAATAAACAAATTAATCAACACTATAACCACATAAATTCTAAAAAAAAAATATAAGTTTGAAATTCAGAGATGAAATTTTAATTAAAGCTAGCTTCTTACATTAAAAAAAATATACATCCTGTCTGTCTGTCTGTCAGTAACGTCTACATGTCTGTCTGTCAGTAACGTCTACGTGTCTGTCTGTCAGTAACGTCTACATGTCCAACGATAACTTGAGTAAAAGTTGACCGATTTAGTTGAAATTTTGCATACATATAAGCTAATAAAGCGGGCTAAATGTTTAAATTAGAGAAAACAAAGTTTTTACCGATATCTTACATTCTAACATAACAATTTTAATAAAACTTTATATACATAGTCTAAGTCTAAAGTACAATTGAAACAGGCATGTAAAATTTTAGGGTTGGGACAACCGACTAGAAAATACAACCGAATGAATACGTCGATTGAAAAAAAAAAATAAAAAAAATAAAAAAATAGTCAACTGAATTCAAAAACAGTTTTATATAGGGAATAGGGGTACAGTAGTCGCCGCTTAATGTGATCACTTTGGGACCAAGGCCTAGTGATCACATTAACAGACTGATAACAATAAGCAAAATCTCATTGATTAAGCTTTTATTGTGTTTTTATTGGATCAAAATATAATTATAAATAGATAACACTGGATATTCACGCTAATAGCCTTAGCCGCTGAAGGGAATGGGAGGAAAAAAAAAAAAATACATAATAATAATAAGCAAAAGGCAGCACTACAGGAGGGAGTAATACTTTAAAAAAAACTGTTTATTACGTACACAAAAAAAAACTGTTTATCGAAACTAATCGACTTCTAACTTGTATAAAAATAATGTTAATTTGGCAAAAGAGTTCTCAGAAACAATTGGAAGACAAAAACATTAAAAACAACTGATCCCTGTCCAAGTGAAATGTCGTAGAAATAGGGGAGAAATGGATGTTTAGATGTTCTATAACTATATGTGTAATATAAAGGAAGGAAAAGGTGGCGAGAGGCATACTTTCTGAGAATCCTGGGTGTTTAGACGAAACGCTTCTCGGTTTGTCACAACTGCACCTAGTCGTTTCCCCGAAAATTATAAAAAAAATTCAACGATTTTGACTTGCCTTTGATCACAATAAACGAAATACTGATAACAATAAGCGGATATTTTTCAATGCATTAGTATTGGGTGGGGCCGTTCCAAGCTATTTTGATCACACTAAGCGGTTGATAACATTAACCGTGATCACATTAAGCGGTGACTACTGTATATGAATAAAAAAAAAGTCTAGAGTAATAAAGGTGAAGTAAAGATACAGATTGAAAACCCCAAGTCGAATGTTTTTGTTTTTAATGTAAGAGTGGTAGGGGAAGAGATCAACGGTGGAGGGCTCAGAGTTGAGGAGGGGTGAGAGTGAGAAGGAGCTTGACACTCGTTATCTCGTAGCAAACGTATGATATCGTTTTCATTCGATTGAAAAATATATATTGAGACTGAATCCAGTCGAATGTTTCATTCGGATGTATTTTGGTTTTGGGTTGGGGAAAGGAATGACGGTAAAGGGCTCAGAGCTGAGGAGGGGTGAGAAGGCGCATGAAACTCGTTATCTTGTTATACATATACAAGTCCGAATTACAACTAATACAACTAAACTATAGACTGATATCAGTCGAATGAAAACTAGATATCCACAACCGAATGAATGAATATTCTAAAACAACCGATTAGTTGACTTTTTTCAGTCGATTGGTTCCCAACCCTATAAAATTTAAACTTTAAGTTTTTGTGTAGTGAAGTGGTAAATTTTATGATAATTGAAAAGAAGAGTGGTTAGTGGAATAGTAAGAATGCAGGGTGGCTCTCTCACTACAAGACTTTCTACTTCATACTCTTTAACTATAAACCCATCAAGATTATCTGTTTTCACAATGTTCAATACATATCCATTACTACACGCTTGCTTCAATGATAGAGCCACACAATGCCTAGGTAATAAATACCTTTATCAGGATATAGACCTTTTTCTAAATTCTTTCCTGATAGATATGAAGATGTTTACATTAAGACATGTACACTTAAAAAATTATAATAAAAAATGAAGGGAATAAGCATGGAATATGGTTTCCAAGACTGTTATTTTAATTCCTTCAAAACTTTAATTTATTCTTCACTTTGGTGACATGACAAACTGACATTATCACTCTTGTGAATTGTAAAAGTTATGTTATAATGCTATTAATTCTATCATTTTAAAGACGAAGAGGAATAATTTTAAATATAAATCTAAAGTTGGAAGTAATCTAGTCAAAACGGTGTGTTACACAGGCTTGCCAACCAAATTCTAAATCTTAGCCAAAAGAAAGAACTATAGTCTGTGCCAAATGTGTTTTAGGGTAAAGTCTGAGGTAAATCTGCAGTTATCCAGCCACCTAGGAAAAGAGGTTAGAAGATGAATGTTCCCTAAATAAATTGAATGTATTGTTTGGACAAAGGAATATCACCTCTAAAATGTATTAATTATATATATATAATCTTTCAAATGTATAACTCTTAAAAAATTAACTCTTTTGACAAAGGGATATAATCTCTTAAGTGCGAAATTGGGCCGCCAAGCGATTCTCGACTGTATGGATAACTGCAGATTAGCCAAGTTGGATTGTATGTGCCCCACTTTGAGGTTAGGTCATAAAATCCCGTATATTAAATTAAAAACCTTAATTTTGTGCACCCTTGAATTTTCAATAGCCGCTACGCTCATTTTCTGAAGAAAAACAACCCTCCTGTATATAAACCAGGTAGATGTAAAACTCGAAAAAATTTCTGGGGCACGTACAATCCGACTTAGCCTGTTTTAGTACATTGGCAACATGAAAGAGTAAAAAAAATGAAGTTGATAGCCAATGAGTTTGACATTTTGATATTTGATCATCTAGACATCAAAACTTTGAGTTCTTATTGGCTTAGTTCTAATTGTAAGAGAACTATAATTGCATAAGAAGTGGGGATCTAATCAGTAGAATAAACGTATAATAAGGTTGTTGTTTAACATTTCTTTTTGTTTACTATACTTTAAGAATGAATGAACTTCAACTACAATGATGTTTACCACTTGTAGTCGTCAATCCTTATTAATAATTCGTCTGAATGAAGAATATTTGAGTTTTATTAATGAATACACACACACATGGCAATAATGTGTAGGTAATATAAAATGGTATTAAACACGTTTATTTATTGTTAAATGAAAGAAGGTTCTATACCACCAGGTTATAAAGATAAAAAAACATATTTTCACTTCAAAGCAATATTCCTTTGAGTAATATAAAAAATGTACCCCACTTAATTTTTAAATTATCTTAAAGTAACGTACTTATAAACATATATATTAAGACGATAACAACACAAAATCATCAGCATGGAATAACATCAACAACAAACATGATTTTAAATCATTTAATAATGTTAAAACAAAAGTTTAGACAAACCTTAATATAAGTTAAATAGTAAAACTACCGACTGACATAATATATTAATTTATTATTCAAAAAGTACAAAAGTTCACAACAAAATTAAGTCTAGATTACTAAAAATTATTATAACTAGAACGAGAAAAAAAGATCACAAAATAGAACCTTTTTTAGGTTATAAACAATAAACAGTGCCGCAGTTCAACAAAACAAACCCAGAATAGTTCAATTTTTTTAGGGATTATTTTATTTTTAGTGTTTTGTAAACACTGTAAAAATGTCAATCTGAATTAGAAGGAGGTTTGAGGTTTCGCAAAGGTTTGTTTGTTTTTTGAAAAAGGCATGTCAACAATAGACTCATAGCAATGCATAGGCTTGGCATTATATTATAATATTATGTGTAAATGGTCTAGTTTTACTGTTGTCTTAGTAAAAAATCTATAGATCTTAGTTTTAATTAGATTTACAAATAATATTTTATGTTATAATTAAATTAAAAGCTTTAAAAAAGATAATGTTCGTTCTAGCTGAGTTAAAGGATATCGTGCGAACTCCTCCTTCAGATTTCGATGAAAAATTAAAGACAACTATTGCCAAGTACCTGAATAATAAGCTCGCTAATAAGGTATTTTTAAATCATTTGTTTCAATTTAATTTGAGAAGGTTAAAATCCTTAAAATTTTTGTTGCATGGTATTCTATCGAAATGAATGAGTTTGAACTATGTTACTCTGTCTATTAAATGAAGTCCAGGTTTGATAAAATGTATATGTACTTGTGATAACTTATGATAAGTATGAAGTTATTGCCATTGAAGAGAAAGAATGACATAATCGTTCATCCTCCATATATCCATAACGGTGTTTCAGAAATGAGCCCATTTAGAGATGAATCCTATGAATTCCCCAGACTTCAATCTCTTTGAATACAATCTTTTGTCACAACTGAAACTTTGCTGGTTTTTTTTTAAATGTACATGTGATCTGGTGGAGGATATTTTATTGATTGTAAATTGTAAGACAGGGCCACATGTAAAAGGGTGGCGGGACCTTTGGGGATGCTGAGCCATTTTGTTCTATATGCGTGTTTAGACTCACTGTTAAAAGGCCCTCTTCTGGGTTGCAACCATATCAGTCGAGTTTGATAATGCCTTCAGGCAGCCAAGTATTTTTGCTATGATTAGACCTTGTAAGGTAGTAGTACAGTAAGATTTACTAAAGTTTTGACTTTTGACACTCAGATGGGCCAACCTAAATGACGAAAAAAATAAAGCCACTAGGCCTGTAGGAGGGGTGGGGCCGGTGACATTTTTGTTTGCCTAGTTGGCTCGACCTTCTAAAATTCAAAATCCTGACTTCTCATTGGCTCCCGACGGATTTTCCCGCGCTGTCAAAAGTCAAAACTTTAGTAACTTTTACTGTAGTAGTTATCTAGTACTTCCTACTTGATGGGTAGGACTAACTACTTGTTGGAACCTAGCTATTAGGCCATATTTAAGCCCATTTTACTAACCCTTTTTTGGAGAGTTTAAGCCACTTCACACATCAAATATCTGGTATCATTGTGCAGCCAAAGCGAGTATGGTGTGGTCATTAGTGTACTGTATAAATCAGAGCGTCAAAGATTGGGGGAGAGAGGACCCTTTAAGGTGCTCACTGCGCGGCCCTCAGTACAATATTGTGTGGCCCTCGACCGTACGTAAAACTCGCGATATTTTCCCCATTATTTTACGTTGCTAGAAAATAAATTAAGTGCCTAAGAAATGACAATAAATAAATTGTTCGAAACTAATCCTGATCATATATGCTTGAACCTACACATGTGAATCAACTTTTAGTTGAATGAATTTCATTAAGAACAAAAATAGGTCCTGCCTAACACATGAAATCCTTCAGCACCTGCTAAGAATAGCAGTGCCCAAAGAACCAGCGGACATTTATCATGGCCACCCTAAAGCTAAGCGCACACTGGAGACAAAACAGTCTGCAGACAGCCCACAGACAGTCTGCAGACTGTTCTGTCTCCAGTGTGCGCTTAGCCTAAGAAAACAAGTTTTTATTGTTTTTCATAACTATTGATTAAATTACATAATATTAAATAGCATAGATTTTAAGTAATATTGCATAATGGCTGTTTACTGATCTATTTAATCTACAATTATCACGAGCAAAAGTTTTATTATATTACATTTACTACTGTTAAGTTTTTTTTTGTTTTTTTAAATCATAAAAATACTTGTGTTCATAGTTTTGTCAACGAAGTACACCGTAGGATTACTTTATTTTATGACAAAGTGTTAAAATAAAATTTTACATAAGAGATGCATAAAAAACGCTGTTTTGAGAGGTCATATTTTCAAAATTTTCCGGGGGAGGACCCCCCTCCCCCAATAATGTACAGCTGACCACGCCCATAATTTTTAATTTTAAAGATATTTTGTTTTGCAAAAATTAATGACAGACCAGGCATGATCCAAAAATGTTCCTTGATTGCAAAATCCAGCGGCCCTTTCAATCTTCAGATTCTGAAATTTGGTTCTTTATGCAATCCTGGTGAGAACCCCTGCTTTAAGGGATGTCCCTTGTCCTGCTCTGTCGGCAATTCATAGATACAAATCACAGCATCATGGCATGGGGTCGATCTACAGACCCCATGCATCAAAGCGCATGGCTACAGACATTGAGTTGATGTTGTGGGTTCTACGAACCCACAACATCAAAGCGTGGGGGAAGAGAACCCCTTAAGGGGTGCCCCTGGCCTGCTCCGTCCACTATTGATAGATGCAAAGCACAGTATTATGACTCAGGATCGAAACCACGACCTCAAATCGCCTCAACTCATTAATTGTTGGGCGGGCGCTTAGAGCCCCCCTTTGTATAAAGGTAGTTAGAGGTTTGATTTAAATTCCCAGCCCCTAGCATCAACCCTCCACCTATTACCTAATGTAGTGTTTACCTCTACAGAAAGCCACTATAATGAAAGGACTTTGGCACTGGAATAAGTGTATTACTCTTAACAGAGAATATGTTAAAGTAAAGAATAATTAACCCTTTGACTGCGGAGGTATCAACAGGTGATATTTAGCATTTTCAACTGAGTGGCGGGAGGTATCACTTGGTGATACCGCATGGTTTGGAAAGACGAGTGTTATTCAAGAGAGGGGATAATGGAACTTCTTCAAACGGGTTCTTTAGTTGTGTGGCCGCCTCAGAGATAGATCCAACTTCATTTCACTCGATAACTCCTGCTATGCTGGTTTGCAGACCTTCTTTTTTCCAGACCCGCAACACTTCCGCTCCTGGATAGAAACCTAAGGGTGGGAGAGGGGGGGTTAAAGAATTTTTCAGAGCACTCTTGAACTTGACTGTATAGTTTTTTTGCTGTGTTTAATGCAGGTAGTGAAGGATGTAGGGCTGTGTATAGGACTGTTTGATATCCTAGAGCTTGGCAACTCGTATATATTCCCAGGAGACGGAGCTGCTCACACTAAAGTTGACTTCAGATTCGTCATATTTAGACCCTTCATAGAGGAGGTCATACTCGGCAAAATCAAATGCTCAACCAAGCAAGGAGTCTACGGTAACTACAGTAAGATTTACGAAAGAAGCGTCGCGTTGACAGCGCGGGAAATCAGATGACACTCAGATTGGCCAACCTATGTTAGGGTAAAAATAAAGCCACTAGATCTGTTTTAAACGGTTATCCCGAAGGCCGCTCCCCTCCACTAGAGATTTTTATTTTTACCTAGTTGGCTCAACCTTTTGCCCGCCAAAATCTCGAGCTCTCATTGGCTCTCCCCACAATGTGTCAAACTTTCCTGTGCTGTCAACGCGACGCTTCTTTCGTAAATCTTTCTCTGTATTAGTCTAACATCTCTCTTGTTTTACCTTCGCTTATAATATTACTTTATCTTATACTTTCACTTCTTCTTTAGATTGCTACTCCCTGTTTTTTTTTTTTTTTTTTTTTTTTTTTATATATATATAATTTTGTCCAAATAACTGTCAAGAGTTAGGGATGTTTAGTCCAATGTACTTTGGGACAAAGGATCACACAAGGACAAAGGATCACACAAGGACAAAGGAGATCACACTTCTGCTTTTATAAGGGGAGTAACAGTCCAAAGAAGTACCCAATTGCTAACATTAGGCAACTCATCAGGCCTGTGGGTAAGAGTGTGAACTGGATAACAATTTATAATGGCTAATAACAATTAAACAATATCATTAAAAGATTAAAGTATTACCTTATCTCCAATGTATTTGTGAAGCATGCGGATGACAGAGGCACCTCTTTGGACCACCTTAAACACACCTCTTAGACCTCTTTATATTGTTACTCCCCTATGTTATTTAGAATATAAATAGATACAATTATTTATATATTCCTTTGTATAAATAACCATTAAGACCAAGGGATGTTTAGTCGAATGAACTTGGTAAATCATCTTACGTAAATCAGAAGTGCGTTATTCCTTTGTCCCAAAGTAAATTGGACTAAACAGTATTTATGAGGGGAGTAACAGTTTAAAAAACAATAGAACATTCTATACACCTTCTTTAGATTGTTACTCCTCACTGGTGTTTTTTTTTTTTTTTAAGGGGAGTAACAATCTAAAGTAATGCCCTATTTTGTATAATGTTTGCAGTTACAATAGATTTTTTCGATGATATAATGATCCCTGCTGCAAATCTTCAACATCCTTCTCGGTTTGACGAAACGGAGGAAGTTTGGATCTGGGAATTTGATAACAACGGAGATAAGCACGACCTCTTCATGGACAAGGGTATATCAATTATTTTCTACTAAAAAATTCAATCAGGTCCGTGTCTAAAGGTGGATACAGATTATTCTGACGTGACGTGGGAACACGTCACGTTAGATACCGTGGGACTACGTTAGACATGAGGAGGTGTTCACATTGTTCTGACGTCAGACACATGAAAGAACAGACTCGAGCTTGTTGCCCTTCCCGACAATTGGTTTTGAGCCTGCAATCATAAATGTACTCCCTGTTTTTGACATGAGCTATTTGCTCTTCTAGAGACTGGATGCATCCTATCAATGTGTAGCGATATGAATTCAGGGAGTTCCAAAATTTAACGTCTCAACTAGAAGAAGATGTAGAGCAGTTTAAGTGGTGGCAAAAACTAAATTCTACCATAGGGTAATCTAAAAAAAATGTAGGTAATCTTAAATATTCCCTGTTTTTTTTTGTTTTTTTTTTAGTCCCATTCGACTGCTCATTGGATTATATAGAATTAATTATATAAAATTCATTATATAGAACTATAAAATATGGACATTGTTATTTATATATTTTTTTTACGAAGTGCGTCTCCTATCTCATCCCAAGACTCCTTTCGTGAATGTTGATTTTGAATATTCCTGGTTTTTTGGAGAAGGATTCACCCGAACTTATTCAATTAACATGTCTTAAAAAGAAATCACCATCCAAAAAAAAAACCATCTTTAAAAAAAAAAAACACTAAAAAAGGTATTTAAAACAGTAGTAATAAAGCACCTGGCTCTTCTAGTGCCTTCCCACATCTGAAGAAATATCTGGAACTTTAGATATCCTTCCCACGCGCCTCAAGGCGTGTGGCGTCAGATAGCATCAAATCTCGCGTTCCCATGTCACGTCAGAACAATGTGAACATAGACTCACTAAACCCTGTGTTACTTTTTTTATATCACATGCATTATTACGTGGGCCCATGTAACGTCAGAATAGTCTGAATTCAGCTTAAGACATACATGGTGACACACATACACATACACTCTGGAGGTCTTAAAAACACCCAAAATGGAAAAAAAAAAAAATTGTTGTGTGAAAACAACTTTTCGTACCATAGGTCAGGCAAAGTAAAAAGAAAAGTTCAGTATTAGCACTGGAGAAAATGCAACATATAATTGCATATATAAAACAAGTAAGGCGTGCTTCACATACGTGAGGCGATAATCGCCGGTTTCTGTACGATTAAGTAAAATTATTAAGTGCAATAGTTGCATATTCTTTTTCTACCCTTCAAGACCTTTAAATTGATGTATAACATGCCATGGTAACTAAAAACCTTTTTTTAGACCCCCGCCATATTGGCTGCCATCTTGAAAATATTACTTGTGTTATTTTAATAGTTGCATATTCTTTTTTTACACTTCAAGACCTTTAAATGGATGTATATCATGCCATCCACCATATTGGCCGGGCCGCCATCTTGGAAATATTAAATTTAAAAACTCCAAAATGTGTCCAGTTGCCTCAAATGCCGAGATGCACCCGTGTGCCAAATTATATGTTTCTAGCTATGGTAGTTTACGAATTGAAACAAGCCAACGGACAGACAGACAGACAGAGCCGTTATATAAGGTTTCTTTTTGTACTTTGTACAGAAACCTAAAAGACAGACTTGACACTCAAATGATGGAGTTAATTGAGAAACTTTTTCAAACCTAACATTGTGAAGGTTGAATAGGGGCATGAAAGTCTGACAATAGTTGAGGTTATTTAGTGGACTTAATAGTTAAGAGTTAATCTTTTTTTTAGGTTTCTGTACGAAGTACAAAAAGAAACCTTATATAACGGCTCTGTCTGTCTGTCTGTCCGTTGGCATGTTTCAATTCATAAACTACTATAGCTAAAGGTCGACCAAGAAGTCATGAACACGGGAGAAACTGAAAGCTTAGATCGTTTAAAGTCAGAACTTCCGAGTATTGCCGAAGTTAGTACAGTCGGGTGCTAAGACAATACCCATTTCTAGTTTGTATGACATGCGCAGTTATGTAAAATCTCACAAATAACAACAGGAAGGTTTCCAATCTGTTAGGTTTCCTGTTTCGTTTGTTTTCATACAGTACGAGTTATAGTCACAACTGTCCTAAACAATTTTTGTATGATCCACAAATCCACGGGATGATGCATATGCAAAGGACGCTACAAATAATGGGGTTGGAACAAACCTAATATGTATTTGATATTATAAAAATGATTGCTCTCCATGAATTAATCAAAATAATATTAGCGAATCGCTAGTTTGTTTTTCCTCATAATATTTGTATTAGTGATTTCTTATCAGGTACAGTGTTGCCTGTTACAAAAAATATTAAAAACTATATAGAAGTTATCCAAAATAAAATTATTAATAACAAAAGAACAACACTCTAATTTTTGACAGTGGTCTATTTTATTAAAAACTGACTATACATGAGACCAAAACAACGACACTAGCGCACTCCTCAGATTTCCATGACTTCTTGGTCGAACTTTAGGAACATAAAATTTGGCACAAGGTGCATCTCGGCATTTGTTACAACTGTAGACTTTTTTTGATTTATCACACTTAACATTTGTTTTTTCAAAGTTTTAAAATGACATTGTTTACAGGTGAGCAAATAAAGTTCAGAGTTGCTTCGGAGCTGTTTGCCGAAACATCACCTTCAACATCGAGTGAAGATAAGAACACTACGGACATACAGCCTCCAGCCATCCCCTACTCACTTATTGTAAGTCAATATTGATTATGATGAAAAGTCTTGTAATTTTTATATAGAAGTAAAATAAGCTTTACTATTATTTAGAGAAGAATAGACTTTACAATAGACAAACCATACAAATAGAAAAAAACCAATTCAATAAAATTGCTCATTGCCATTACCGATGGAAAATAAGTTGAACTAGTTCAACTTTTAAAGCAATCTGATTGAATAGCTCTATGACAACAGTGGTGTAGTGGCAAATTATCCAGAGTGGGAACGCTAAATATATTTGTCAAATTATAAGGAAAGTTGTGTTTATATGATTTCCTGGAATGCCTACAATAGCGTTAGAATTAGAATGTACCATTTACAAATAATCGGCAAATGTGTCATCTTCTTCTTTGTCAGGTTGATGTTTAGCTCGTCGAGTTCTCGTATCATTAGCTGTGCTGTGATATAACCATGTCCTAACGTAATGCTCTGGTTTCCATTTAACTTGATAAACATTACAGTCTATAAGATTAGAGTTGGCACAATCGAAGGCGGGAAACAATAAACTTGGAGGTAGTTTTGGGGTTATAAAAAGGGAAAATCGGTGTTGCCATGTTATATTTTTTTTTGTGGAACAGGGGTAGAGTAGAGCATTTTTTTTCTGAAGTTGCATTCAACATGGGGGACCAATAAAATCGTTTCCCTCAAAATTTTCCCGCCTTTTGATTGTGCCAACTCTAATCTTATAGACTGTAGTGCTGATGGATGTGCTTGATGGACTGACGTCTTGTTCTACAGTCTGTGCCAAACGAGAGTTAGTGCGTTGACAGGACAGGAAATCGAGTGACACACAGATTGGCCAACCTCCGAGGGAAAAAATAAAGCCACTAGATTTACCTTCTTATCTAGAGTTCACTTGAGCTCTCATTGGCTGTCAACGCACTAACTCTCATTTGGCACTGACTGTAGTTGGAGATATTATATTCATATGACTAAAACCCCACTCACATTCTGATGAACTGCAAGGAATGACCTTGGAGCAATTCATCAGTGGATTTAAATTCTTTAGATAGACCGTGATGTTTTCTTGTTAATTTCTAAAACTGTCTAATTTTGTTTGAATTCAACCTGAATCATGCACAGAGCTTTTTGATTTCTTTTTCATCGTATCCAACAGATTTTTTCGGATGCCAACTCTTGCTTTCAAGCACTTGAAATTTCGAAAGAAGTGAAAAATATGCTTTTTCGTCCCTGTAGATAGTTGGTTACTGTTTCTGGTGGAGTTTACAAATGTTCGTAAAGTATTGTTCTATTACAGTAGAGTCACGCTAATCCGAAAATCCGCCTAATCCGAACAGGTTTTTGCACTAAATGATGCGTCACCATCCATGGGCTTATTTAATTGAAGATCTTTTTTCTTGGATTAGAGGGCCAGTTATAGGAATTCATTTCAGACTTTCTTGAGAAAACCATAGGAAAAGCGCTTCGTCTAATTTATCGTAAGATGAAACAGTCGTCTTACTACCTTTTTAGTGTTTTGAGGTCGTCCTAGAAACCCTTATGCTTTTGGTAGTGCGTCCGTCCGTCCGTCCGTCCGTTGCATCTTGTATTATATCTCCCATCCTAATGACACTATTGACTTGAAATTTGGTATATAAGTTAAACTTTTTTGCCCAAAAACAGAAAACCTATTGCGAACTTTAAAACTCCAAATTTCTGCGATCTGCGATCAATTGCGATCACCGTGCAATATTTTACTTTTTTTGTAATTTTCAAGTTGGGTATCATTTCAAAGGTATTGAAATGTAGATTACAAATATGTATCG
>KZ652518.1:250086-260373 GCA_001010745.2 Gerris buenoi | reverse complement strand
GGTCGCCAGTCTCTCTTTGACTCGAGAAGAGACAAACTCGACTTGACGCAGTAGCCGGCGTCGTCTAATCACCACCTGTAACAGAAAACACAAGACATCGCGGACCTAGACCCAGGACGGCTGATAGTGACCCCCTATCAGCGGGTGGAATAAAACAGGATAGTGTGGAACGACTGTACGTGACCACCGCACAGTGGCTACAGGGAATAAAGTGGTACGGTCTGATAGTGACAGCCTACCAGAGGAAGAGCAAATGACCTCCTGTGACACCCAGAAGGCGGCTAGGGAAAGAGGGGAGGCCGGAAGGTGACAGCCCAACCAGCGGTATGCATCAAGGGGGTTTAGGCCGAACGTGACAGCCGAACGGCGGGTATGTAAAGGTCGGCGCTGGGAGTGACATCCCCACCAGCTACGGAGAAAGAGACTATCCGTGACACCCGGATAGTGGACGGGAAAAGAGGCCGCGTCAGAGGTGGCCACCCAACTGACTAGACTAAAAGGCTGGAAAGTGACAACCTAACCAGCTAATTTACAAAGAGCTGACAGTGACACCCTGGCAGCGGAAAGGGAGAAAGGTGAGGGCAGAACGTGACAACCGAACTGCGGTTAGGCCAACAGAAGGGGCACTGGAGGTGACATCCCACCAGCGAGAACTGCAAAGGTTGGGCCAAACGTGACAGCCGAGTGGCGAGAGGACAAAGAGGTCGGCGCTGGGAGTGACATCCCCACCAGCTAAATTGGAAAAGGGGGCTATCCGTGACGCCCGGACAGCGAAAGGAAAAAAGGCCGCGTCAGAGGTGACAACCCCACTGACTAAAACAAAATGCTGGAGAGTGACAACCTAACCAGCTAATATAAAAGGGCCGACAGTGACATCCTGACAGCGGATAGGGGAGAAGCGGGAGGGCAGAACGTGACAGCCGAACTGCGACCAGACCAAAAGGGAAGGCGCTGGAAGTGACATCCCACCAGCTTAGTGGAAACAGGCCAACCGTGACACCCGGTGGCGCGTAGGGGAAAAACCTAGGGGGTCGGAAGGTGACAACCCAACCGACGGATGAAAAAGGGAAGGCTAACAGTGACCACCTGCTAGCGGCAAGGAAAACTTAGGCCGGCTACATCTGACCACGACGTAGCAGAGGTAAAAGAAGAGTGAGGCCAGAAAGTGACAACCTAACTGGCTGCAGACAAAAAGCCGGGCTACAGTGACCTCCCATAGCCGGACGTGCATCAAAGGGTCCCACGGGTATACATTCCCTCGCGGAGGAAAGGTCGGGAGTCGAGATAGGGAGACGGGTCCTGAAAAAAAACACTACTCCATGATAACCTGTATATTCACGTCAAAAGAAAAATACAATTATATAAATACACAATATAATTATATCACGTCAAGGGAAGTGCCTAGCCTAATAAAGGGAAGGGAGAGGAGAGAGAGGAGAAGTGGCCAAGCCGGAGGCTCCGGAGCAAGTGGCACCGAGTGAAGGCTCCGGGCTGGGTACCTAGCCTCTATCCCCACCAGGCTCCCCAGAGGTGCGGGAGGGAGTAGGCCCGCCCACTAGGCTCCCTTCCAGTGGCGCTGGAAGGGGAAGCCAAGGCCCGGGGTCCTCTACCCCGCGCACCCCGACGAGCCCCGCGGCCCCCCTTCAACTAAGAAAAGAAATTACATAAAGAGATTCCGGCTGAACCGTGGTATTGGCTCTCAGAGGAAATATGTCCGTTGACAATGTTTACATGTGGTGGGCGATAAATAAATAAATAATATACATATTTGATTTTTTTTTTCTTAAATTTTGAGAGTAGCGTATTAAAACAGATAAAAAAAATCGGGTACGTGGTACCTCAGAACTTTTCCTCACTTCAGAGCCGCTAAAGTGGCCTCTCCTTGCTTGCTGATGCTTCGCAGCAGGAGGAAGCAGCATTGGACGTGGTTAGTACTTGGATGGGTGACCGTTCTGAACTAACTGATTTCTTATTATTCTTAAAAAAACCTTATTTTAATACCTATATTTTATTTAATTATTTGAAGTTTGGCGGTATTTTGACAGAAACAAACTTTGACGTCATCAAAATTATCGCACTAATAAATAATTACATTCGCTTATAACTCTTAAACTAATAAATGGAATTTCATCGGTTTTTTTATATTTGTTCCTTAATTTTTTCCGGTTCCAACGATATACTATATATCAAAATCCTATTTACACTTCCGTTATTATTAACCGTCAAAGCTTAAAAATTCAAAATTTGATAACTTCAAAATGGCGGCCAATATCAAAATGAAATGTAGTGGGCTTGTTTGTCATCCAGAGAAGTACCTTCGTACCAAATTTCAACTCGATCAGGAGCATTTTCGATTTATTACGATTTTTTTTTTAATTTTTGCTGACTCAGCAAACTGGGTTCAAGAGTCAAGAGGCGAAGAAAGTTGATTTTCCGGGCGACACCACTTCAGGTAAGGACTGATTTTTCTGCCAAGTTTCAACTCTCTAGGTTAAATACCTTGGGCGCTACGATGATAACACACATACATACATACATACATACTCACATACAGACGTTATGCTGAAAACCACTCAGGAGGTCTTTAAAACACCTAAAACGGATAATTCCCTTGAAATCTCGAAAAAAAAATTTGTTGGTGAAAACAATCTACTTTTCCTACTATAGGTAGTGAGGAAAAGTAATAAATTCTATCTTCCAAATTAACTGCTGGCTGTTGAACAGTACAAATCAATAAACAGTACAAATCAGTGTTTTAAAACGTTATTTTTTATTAATTGGAAAAAAAGTGTAACAATATGAAACTCAACAATATGTACATTAGATTCGTCTTGAAGTTTTTTACATTTGATTGTAAGGTCTGTTGTCTGTTTTCGAGATCTTCGTTTAATTTTATTTCTTTTTAAGGGCGTTGGATGGACTTGAATTAGTCAACACTGTTTGGAATTTCTATACATCAAGTAATATAATATCTTCTACCAACTAGACGTATCGGCTTCTCATATTTCCTAATATAGCAATTACGGTAATATAGGTTTTCTAATAAAGAGATTTTAAAATGCATGTGCTGTTTCTCCTCTAATCCTGCATTTGTAAAAAAACAAAACTACTTCTCAAAGAAATTCCGAAACTCTCCTCTAATTTATCGATAGCCATAGAAGGAAAACTGCTCAAAGTGGATACTAAGAAATACTTATAGGGATTGAGGATTGCGAGGATCAGTTAAAAGTAAAAATCAAAGTTTTGGATTTACCCGTCAGTCAAAAGTAAAAATCAAAGATTTGGATTTACCGATCAGTCAAAAGTAAAAATCAAAGTTTTGTATTTACCGATCAGTCAAAAGTAAAAATCAAAGTTTTGTATTTACCGATCAGTCAAAAGTAAAAGTCAAAGTTTTGGATTTACCGATCAGTCAAAAGTAAAAATCAAAGCTTCTTTGGATTTACCAATGTTTTGGAAAAGTGAGAGAATTATCTCAAATTTTTATATTAATACCTTGAAGAAGGAATTAAATTTTTCTGAACGCCAAATCCAAAATTGATTTTATTTTTTTTACTGAGCCTAATTATCCCCAATTCCTATTCTATTTATTCCAATTATCTGTCAAGATTTCACTTTGTCATTGACAAATCAATTCTAAAGATTTTGAAAATAGTTTTTTTTTCTTCTTGTTCTTCCTTTAATTTTGTTCTTCAATATTATCTTCCCTGAAGATACTTTCAGTAGTTGTGGCGAAACTATTGGAACACGCCCTTTTTAAGATGAAGTCACTGCTAGATGATTTGCAGCGGCCCTAGAAGGTCTACAAGATTACGGAATGGAGTTTCCTGCCTCTACCCCTTTCTGTTATCTCTATCTCTTAAAGTGTATTTGGTTTCCAGCTATCTGGTGATTAATGGGGGTCACTCTTATCACACCTCCTACACTTATCATCACCACACCCTTTTAAATGAAAAGGGATGAGTGTTAGTTGTCTGTACTTTCGGATGTTTGTCCATCATCATTTTCAGTCAAGTCATTTGTCGTGAGATTTTTGTTTTCGAGAGTCGGTGTGAGGCCGTTGTCGGAATTTGTCGCTTGTTCGTCTTCGTTTGAATTCGGTTGTTGATCGTTTGCATTATCATTGGTTGTGTTTTCATCTGCGTCTGGTGTTCTCTTGGCCGTGTCTTGTTTCGTCTCTTTGACTGTTACATACTCGGGTTTCCATAGCTGGTTGATGAAGAAAGAGTCAACTGTATCTATGGAAGCGGCAGACAGCGCCTCGAGCGAAGCTAATTCGAGAGCTACATCGTCGCTCGTCTGTCTCCTCAATTCCGAGATCATACGCTCACGCTGCAGTCTGATTCTCTTTTCCGTCACTCCGTACACATTCATGAAAGCCTTCATGCATACTTCCACCGTGTCCACCTTACCACCTGAAATATGAACGTTCTTTTAACTATTCCATTGTGATCATTAGCGCCCCATCCACTGTCATTCTTTCCGTAAGGAAAGTCGATTCCGTCAAGAAAGAGTGTTAGTGTATGGGGTTCAAGAGGAAAGAACGGCAGGATTATAATCTTGCAAGATAATCCCGTCGCGCTATCCTCTCATTCATGTCAACTGATAAGTTTCATGTAGATGGGATAGAGATATTCCTTTCATTGTGTTTATGGCATCAAACGAAGGGATTGTAATCTCACGACAAGCCTGCAGGATGGAATGAGTGGATTGTCTCACAGGAAAGAGAGATGGTAATAAACATGATTATCAATCATGTCGTGCTTTCCTTCACGATCAAGAAAAAGGAAAGTCTGTCGGGAAAGAACGGCAGTGGATGGGGCGCTATTATTGTGGTTTGATACTTGGTTAAAAAATCCTGTCTCCATCCTAACTAACTCCGTGTCCGTGGCTCAACAATCCTAACTTACTCTGTGGCTCAACAATCCTAACTAACTCCGTGGCTCAGCAATCCTAATTAACTCCGTGGCTTAACAGTCCTAACTAACTCCGTGGCTCAACAATCCTAACTAACTCCGTGTCCGTGGCTCAACCGTCCTAACTAACTCCGTGGCTCAACTCAACAGTCCTAACTAACTCCGTGGCTCAACTCAACAGTCCTAACTAACTCCGTGGCTCAACAGCCCATGAAGGTCCAATTTATCTGCCAAAGTGCTAACAACTCTTTACATAGTGATGACACCGGGGGTTTGTGAGTCACTCCTTCATCTGCATTAAACTTTTAATTATCATTTGCAACCAGTTAGCTGCCACTTCACATAAGCAGCTACCCATTTATACAGTGATAGCTTGGTGATCATTAAGCTGTGGGGCCCCCGGTCGGGGAAGTGAACTTAGATCAGCGGTCACTCATCCAAATGGTGACCACGCCCGATGCTGCTTAAATTTATTGACAGGATAGTTCACGCTCTCCTATCAGACTGCTTAGGCCCCCATCACCATCCTATTTAAGCGGCGGTCACACTACGCTTACCAGCCGTTAGCTTCTGCTGGCTGTTATCAGCATAGTGTGAATCCTCGTGCTCACTACTACCATCACCAGCACCAGCCAATCCATTTAAGTAGCGGCTGATAAAGTCGGGTTTCAACTTTATCAGCGCTGCTAGCCAACAGCAACTATTGTCTGACAAATTGCAAACCAGCGTAGTGTGACTGCCGCTTAAGGGAAAAAATAAACTTGCTATACTATTATGTTTCAAAGAGCAGACTTGGTTCTAGTCTTACTTCATTTGATTCTGGACCAAATAAACAGACTAGTGGTCTAGGAGGGGAAGATGACAGTGAAGTGAAGCAAGGGTGTCTTAAAGGGGCGATTAGAGGAGCCGATTTTAGTCTCCCTAAGTGGGGGCCACGCCCTGTCGGCCCGAAAACCAGTGACCACGTTTTGGGGGGGAAACCGAACAGATGGAGATTCCATCCGACGTCACAAAACCAACCGCCACTGAATCGACCGATGACGATAACTTGACCGATTTAGTTGAAATTTGGCGGATTCGTTGGACAACGTTATCCGCCTAAACAATCAACCCAAAACGTAAGCTTCAATGATAAAAGAAATGCTTTTCTTAACTCCGCTAAGTACAAATAGTTAGTTACTTATAATTTTGTCTCTTTTAATCCGCTATGTATAAGTAGTTTGTATCGTATACTAACAGCAGCACTTACAGCTTGCTGTACTTAGCAGTGTGATTTTATAATTTATATTTAGGTAATAAAAAGTGTGAGGAGTGAGGAACTTCGTTCCTACAGGGAATTTTAGCGACTTTTCGAAGAAAATTAAGCTATTGCAATGGCTTCAAAATTTTTGAAACTTTTCTCCATGGAAATCCGTTTTAGACCATTCTTAATCGATTCCTGAAATTTGACACTTTTTTTATGTATATATGTATGTGTCACTCCAGACGATATCACACGCTAGGATGCATTTAAAAAATCCAAACAAATGTTAAAATGTCAATAATATCAAAAGAAAGAATGAGTTCGTTGGCAAAAATAGCATAAAAACCTGTTTTTTCCATTTTACTCCCCTCTTACATGCAAATGTGACAAAAGTGTACGTAACAATTATATTACTCTTAAAGAGCTTACCAACGACATGAATCTTGAAGGGTAAATACTATTTTGATTTTTGTACCCCGTACCCCCGTGTACCAATTTTTTTTTTCACCCATCCAAATTCTAAACCAAAATTATGCCAATAATACACAGATCTCTTTGAAAATTCGCTCATTAAGTCATGGTGCATGATTGGACTTTTTGTTTTTAAATATTCGTGTAGTGTGGCGTTATGATTTGGTTTTCTTCATGTGGTCCGGCCACTTTTTAGGTTTCTGTACAAAGTACAAAAAGAAACCTTAGGGTAAGTGTCCATCTGAGACTTTAGTATCGAGACTCGCTCTCGAGATTGAAATCGCTAGTGGACATGGAGCTGAGACTAGTCGACTCTCCGAGACTCGGGAGAGGCTAATGTTGCTCTCAAGTAGACAAGGTTCTGAGACTAATGTCGAGACTAGCTCTCGAGATTTAGTCTCAGATGGACACTTACCCTTATAATATAACGGGTATGTCTGTCCGTCTGTCCGTTGGTGTCGTTTGTCCGTTGGCTTGTTTCAATTCATAAACTACATAAGCTAGAAACATGAAATTTGGCTCACAGGTGCATCTCGGCGTTTGATGCAACTGGGCGCATTTTGGAGTTTCTACACTTAATATTTTCAAGACGGCGGCCTGGCCAATATGGCGGGTGACTAAAAAAGATTGTTTTGTTACCATGGCATGTTATATATCAATTTAAAGGTCTTAAAGTGTAAAAAAAGAATATACAACTATTAAAATAACACACGTAATATTTTCAAGATGGCGGCCAATATGGCGGGTGACTAAAAAAAGTTTTTAGTTACCATGGAATGTTATACATCAATTTAAAGGTCTTGAAGTGTAGAAAAAGAATATGCAACTTTAACACCTGATAATTTTAACTAAGTTGTACAGAAACCGGCGATTATCGCCTAACGTACGTACGTAAAGCGCACCTTACTTGTTTATTTTACAATATTCGAGAAGACAAAGGTTTCAAAAAATTAAAATTAATTAATTAAATGTAGGTTCTATTTAATATACTGACAGACAGTAGGGAAGAGTCTAAGCGGTAGACTGGTGGGCACTCTATATTTGCAGGATACTCTTCTCTGTAGCTTGGCTGTTCCACCGCTAGACAGCACTGTTCCACCACGCTGCTCTCCCGGGCTCCACAGTCTCCTATATACTGACCGCATCTCTATCTGACTCACTAGCCAAGCGTTCTGACGACACCTGTCATCCACCTGTCACACAAAAATAAATCAACTACAGCCCTTGCAACTGAAACTTATCTTATTGGTGTACATGTCTACAATTATCATTAAGGCAGCAGAAAGCCTTCCACCAGTCCCAATCCTTAAGGTACAGCCACAAATTCCGAATCAGATTCAGACTCAGAAAACAAGCGTGATAATTAATCAGTGTAGTTAAAGTTAAAGTAGATAACTGGTTGCGCGTAGAATCATGAGTCAGAAACGTTACCGGAATGTTTAGATCATTCTTATATCAGACTAGCCCTCACCCCGCGCTCCGCGCGGGGCTCATGCTAGGTATTAGTAATTTAATTGTCGTGTAGGTAAAGAGAATGGAGTGGGGGAAGGTAGAAAAGTGGTTAGGATCTAGCCTAGGCCTAGAGGGGGGTCTAGGCGAGTGGGAGAAGGTAGAAAAGGGGTGGGGGTGAAGCTAAGACAGACACAGTTTAGACTGAGAAGTCATAGAAGAAACATTAACCTAGGTGCGTTAGTTTAATTACCATGACCTTCCTATTACGGCTGCTGCACCAGTAAATATTTAATAACGTTGGTTCTACTCAATATTTTTCGATGAAACCAAGCCTACAAATTGCACAACATGTTTGCGCTCACATCTGAAAAAAAGAATTAATCCATTTCATTTAGCCAGTTTTTGCGCCTATAAAGTCTGACTGAGAAGACAGATACACACATACACGAAAAAAGTTAAGGCCATATTCGGTTTTCGGGATGTATAAAACGAAAAAGTATCCAAAAAATTTTCAATTCTGTCCAATGTACAGACAAAACTTTAATTTTATATATATAGATTCTGACTGCTATCAGCGCTCACGGACTGTTCTGTAACTAAAAACTACTGTGTTTTACGTTATTTATGAAACTTTTTTCTTGGTTATTAACAAATACTTATGGTCTCGCTTCATTTTTTTATTTTTTTATTTTTAATATTTATATAATTAATAAAGAAACGCTTGTCACGAAAGTGTTTATTAAATTTAAAAAATAATGTTAGTAGAATGTCTCCACTTCTATTCTTTCGTATAAACACCTTACTGTATTGAGATCATATACTGAGGCATGCGCAGTTTTATAATTTTTTCTCTGGTTAACCTGACACATTGCCCTATAAACCTTCTCTAACTGCCATCATAATCATCACGTGGCAAAATCAGCTGTTTTTTTTAATGACGCCAGAACTGTATCCAAATATTTTGTGAGTACCATCTATTTACGGTAATCTAATCAGACATCAGTTGGTAACAGTAATCGTATTGAGATCGTTTTCACTACACCATACACCATAGGTTTGTTCCAACCAAGCAGTGTACAGGTGGGATCGTCTCGAGCATGCGCGTAATGGATAACAGCTGTTCAAACATGACTGCTAAAGGCCGATTTACACGTATTAAGTTGTTAAGTGGTTAAATAAATTTTTAGCGACTTAATGCATGTACACAATAAATTTAGTAATAAGTTATAAGTTAAAATTTAGCGTGCACGTGCAACTAAACAAGTAGAATAGACATTTTTCTTTCTGTTTAGTAGGTGGGCGTGGCTAATTACTGGACATGCGCAATTTAGTTAAATGCACAAGTTTGTCAGAACCTCGCTTATAGATTTGCAGATCTTTGTTTATATATTATTTGAAAATGTTTTATTCGACAAAAATTATTTATTATTTACAAATATGTACCTACTTTATTTCGTCCAAAATCTCATTTAAAATAATTTTCAAGACAGTATTTATGACTTGAACACGTTGTTCAACGTCCATTATTAGTGAACTAAACAGCTTAACTAAATATTAAGTGTGAATACGTGTAAACGCTTTCTAACAATTAAGTCACTTAAAATTTAGTTAATCACTTAACATCTTAATACGTCTAAATCGGCCTTAACTTGTGATTGTGTTTTGCCCCATCCTCCAAACTGTTCCAACTCGTGCAGGGATCGTTTGCGAACCGTTTACTGTACAGTCCAAACGATCCTCTGACACTAGGTTTGTTCCAACCGCCAGTTCCGAATCAGTTTCGGATTAATCCGTGATTGTCCCTGATTGACATAATGCGCATGCGCGATCATTGACCGATGGGAATTGATTTGTGATTTCGTTTTTGTTGGAACGCTCCTTTCTCGAACCAAACTGTTTGATGTGGTAGGTTTTAGCACTGTTATAAAAAAAACTTGTTTTATTAGTAGTAGTATTAGTAGTTTTATTAGTAGACTCACGGCACACACGTATTTTTATTGATATAATCCTGAATGCTCTTTTGTTTTAAAAAACAAATATTAATCTTAGTCCTGTTAGAGAAAGAAAATTTTCTGAAATAAATCGGGTTCTTTCGATATTTGTTTGAAAATGGAATAAGTACCAAAAGTACATCTTGGAAATAGGTCCAATTTTTATTTTTTTCAGAAATATCTAGAAAATGTCATTATATGCACAAAAATTAAT
>KZ652518.1:235932-246170 GCA_001010745.2 Gerris buenoi | reverse complement strand
ATTTGAACGAAACTAGCTACTTATGTGTCACATCCAGTCTTCCTTATACATCAGCTGTTTATCGTTTTAAAATGATTAACTTCTACCCTGTCTTAAATTAATTTTTAAAAATAAATTTTCATCTGTAAAAAAAAAAAAATAATCTGCCAAAAAATGTTGATAGAAACATTTTCTCTTATATTAGTTGACATTTGACTTATCCAACTATTGGAAAAGTCTGTTTAAGAGTTTTTAACATTTTGACTATAAAAATAAATTAAAGATTAAATAGCAATTTTTTCCGGGATTTATTAAAAATTGAAAGGTACTTCAAAATATATATTTAAAAATATTTGTTTTTAAACGTATGTACCTCAACGTACTTAGTTATTTAGTTCGAGTAAAATTGAAGTCAAAACTGCGCGTCCAAAAATGACTAAAATCAGACATTTTTTTAGGGAAAATTTCTTAAAAACGTATTGGAACTAAATAACGTAGATTCACATAGGAATGCGGTATAGAAGGGTCTGACAATCGTTTGTTTATGATAAAAGTTTTTCCGAATTGTGTTAAGGCCGAAATACACGGCGACACTTACAGCGAGAGAGACTAGCGAGAGCGGTGTCCGATCTGTCTACACGGAGAGCCAAAATTTGGCTAGATTGGTGTCCGAGAGTGCTCTCAGAGTGTGACCTTGAATAAATTTCCTAGATCAGTGTCCGAACTGTCTGCACGGTGTCCCGTTTGTCTAATAATCTACGCCTCCTCTGTCGTCCACACGCGTTGCACGGCTGAGGTATTGATCATGCTTGCTCTAGAAAAGGTTTCACCTAGCTGAAACTAGCCTAGACCGAGTGCGAGAGCAAATTGACATGACAGGTGTCTTGTCTACACAAGGAAAACAAACACCGAGAGCGCAACTAGCTAGACCGGAGTGGGTAGGAGTGGGGGTGGTCTAGCGTCCACTCTCGGCGGTGTCTCCACTGCGACACTCAATCTAGACACCTAATCTAGCAACAAAAGTGTCGCCGTGTATTTCGGCCTTTAGACGATTTTAAATTATGAATCTTGAGAAGAGATTAGATTTTATAATTAAACATGCTATGTTTAAACAAATTGGATAATTGCTTGGTTTTCCCGTGAAATCCACGTTGAAGTCCATTGTTTCGCGTTACTTCTTTAGATTGTTACTCCCCCTATGTGTTTTTAGAATATAAATGATTTTAACTAAATAACAATTAAGACAAAGGGATGTTTAGTCCAAAGGTACGTTGGGACAAAGGAATATCACACTTGGTAATGTTTATAAGGGGAGTAACAGTCTAAAGAAGAACATTTCGTACACCTTCTTTAGAATGTTACTCCCTTCTGGTTTTTATAAGGGGAGTAACAGTCTAAAGAAGAACATTTCGTACACCTTCTGTAGATAGTTACTCCACTCCTGTTTTCTTTTTAAGGGAGGGGTAAACAATCTAAATAAGTGCCTTTTTCCCTTCCACTACTGGAAGCATCTTCAGGGGTGTGGCGCATCGTGATTTTGACTCGAAGCAAACAAGATATACGGATATTCAACCCCTTCGTGACGTGGGGTTAACCGAAAACCAAGCTGTTTACGAGTTTACTCGCGGAAGCCTAGAATTAAGTTAATTTGGCGGGCAACGTCGGACCCCTGATGAGTAGGGACGCGACGAAATGATGCAGGACATTGCGTGATGCCGAGCCAACATCTTAATGACGTAACGTCTGATGTTGAAACAGTTCCTATGCGCTACACTTGCGATGCACAACCCTTTGGTGTCTCACTCACGGAAATTGTGTAGCTTATTGTTTACTGTAGTGTGCAAATTCGGTATTACTTTGCTGATGATAAGGATAAGTAAATTTGATAATTACCTGCTTGTTTCCTGGGTGGTGGTCGTGATCCCTTGACAAGGCTTGGAGTCGTCCCAAGATAAGTCATCCCCGTCTTTTCTCCCGTTGATCTTGTGTTCATGGTTTCTTCGCACTGTTTCCGATCAACCACTTACGGATTTCGCAGTTATCCAAAAAGAACAATTAACAACAATTAAACCGATTAGAAGCTTTCTTCTATTCCGATCCCGAATCCAAACTGATATACTTGAAGTCGAACTTTAAACAACTGATCCTTTATCCAACCAATTTCTGATGGCAATTTTTTCGAAGAATAAAACAAATTCGATAATGTCTGAAAGTGGATTGAGCGTGTTGTGACGTTTGATTTTCTAATTGCCCTTTATTTTTTTTTTTATTTTTAACTGCCGATTTGAAACTTCTTTTTTTTGACTTTGCCGATGTCATGTGAAATGTTTGTTTTGTCAAAATGCCGATTAGAAAAGCCTTGTCAGTTTTATTGGTCAATTAGGGAACCAATCCCGTCCTTCTGATGTTGTTAGTTGGTCCTCTACTGCCTGGTGATCAGGACGCCATTCAGAGGACGTCTTCCCTTACATCTTTCCCATTCATTCTCCTTAATCCATTACAGTCGTCCTTTTACGTAAAATCTTTTCTATTCCTCATCCATTTCATTCATTTTCTTACAGCCAGTTCATTCATTCTCTTACATCCATATTTTGCATTCATTCCATTCATCTTCACACCCATTACACACTTCTCTTTACACCCATATCATTCATACTCTTGCATCCATTACATCCTACTCTTTACACCTATTTCATTCATACTCTTGCATTCATTGCATCCTTCTCTAAACACCCATTTCATTTATTCTTTTACATCCATTACATCCTTCTCTTTACATCTATTTCATTAATTCTTTTACTTCCATTACATCCTTCTCTTTACACCCATGTCATTCATTCTCTTACTTCCATTACATATTTCCCTTTACACCTATTTCATTCATTCTTTTACATCCATTCCATCCTTCTCTTTACACCCATTTCATTCATTCTCTTACATCCATTCCATCCTTCTCTTTACACCCATTTCATTCAGTCTCTCACATCCATCACATCCTTTGTCTAACATGTCCTTTCTCTTTCATTTATCACATCTTTTACATACTCTCTCTTACATCTGTCACATTTATTCTCTCATACTTCTATCACATCCATAACATCCTCTCTCTCTTAGATCTTTTTTTTCTTTTTTTTTACATCATTCTTCTCACATCCATTAAGGTGCATCCACACTATGCCGAATGAGGCCGATCGGCCTGCGCCGGTCGGCACGTTCGGTTTGGCATGGCGTCCACACTACTTTAGTAGTGTGGGCGCCCCGATCGGTGCCCACACTACTTTAGTAGTGTGGGCGCCCCGATCGGTGCCGAACCATCTCACGAGTACCCCCACTATAGTAGAAAATAGTCTGCGAATCTCACTTTATGAAAACTATCTGTCGACTGAAGCCGATCGGCACGTCCACACTATAAACTTAGGTTCGGTTCGGCTTTCTTTGATCAGGACCGAGCCAATTCGGGTTGGATTTGGCACGATTCCGTTCGGCTTTCGGCACGTCGGCAAGGCCGACCGGCACGTCCACACTAATTCGGCTTTGCCGATCGGCATAGTGTGGACGCGCCTTTACGTACCCCATCTATAGATCCATTGTATTACATCTAGCTCATGCTTTATCTTGTATCTACCACATCCATAGTCTTACATCGATTACATAGTCTCGATAGTCTTTCACTTACATCTATAGCAGTGTTCTTCAACCCCTGGTCCGCGGACCGGTACCGGTCCGCATAAATTTCCCGTCGGTCCGCGAAAAAAATTGGAATCATGTATAGGTATGTATATGCACAGGTCTGTTCACGATTATATAGCGTGTGTGTTTTAAATTCTCTTTTAGGCGCTGGTCTGTAATAAATACTGATAAACAACTGGACTATTTTTGAAAGGTTACATGTCCAGATAAAAATTCTGAAAAGTCAAATGAAAGTGATGATGACCAGTGACAAGTGTTTGCTTCAAACGTCTTATTTAGTTTCCCTGTAGAAAGCTTAATGTAATAGTACATTGTTGAGTGTGGAAAGTAGCATTTTGCATGCGAGTGTGGAGTTTACACCCGAGCGACAGCGAGGGTAGTAAATCCACACGAGCAATGCAAAATGCCGTTTTCGCACGAGTTGCGTACCGTACTTTATCCAAGATTGTTAGATTTTAATAATAAATGCAGAAAATAATAATAAACTTCTTGTATGTAAGCTCGTATTTCAGTATTTCTCTTTTGATAAAGATGACATCAATTCGTTAGTTGTATTTTGTGCCGAATTAATTATTTCGGACGGCGTATTATTCTCCTCAAATTCTTCATGATCACTTAAATTACTCATGGATTTTCACAAAAAAAACTCGATACAAACAGTTACTTTTATTAAATAAACATCAAATTAGTTATGTTAAGTGTAAACAAACTCGCTAATCGTGTGTAAAGTTGATAATTCTTCTTATTTACGTCACTAGAGAGGAAAAAAAAGAGGATTCTTCTTCTTTACGTCACTAGAGTGGAAAAAAAGAGGAATTGTTCAAAACAATGAGACACGCATGCGCAATTAATACAGGTGTGTAAAGAATTACTTTCTGCGAATCTAAACAGAGATGTAATGTTTATATTACGTATCAATCGTAGATAAAAAAATAAACATTTAATATTGGTAATGAGTTAGTTGGCAATTTAGATAAGAATTGTTGAGATGGCCACCGATGTAAAAGTTCAATCCTTAGAGGGGATAAAAAAATCGAAATATTTTACGGTTTAACTTGATGAATCAACTGAAATGAGTAACCATGCTATCCTTAAGGGATAGTCCTGAAGACTTAAGGGAGAAACTTGTTTGTTTTCTCGACTGACCTGGGCGAACCACTAGTTAAGAAGTGTTTAATGCTCTTAATGAGTGTTTTCATATTATCAAAATGAACATAAACTGGAGCAAATGCGTCGAGTGTGTACTGACGGAGATGCGAGCATGACTGGACGTCGCTCAGCGGCAGTAGCAAAATAAAACAAGTCTCGCACCCTCAAGTTTTGTTCATTCACTGAATGAACCGAGCAGGACCTAGCTGTAGATCCATCTTTGAGTTATAAAATTATTAGTCATTTTTTCGACTTCCTATTTGTGTGAAAAGACTTTTTCGGCTATGTCGAAAATAAAAACCAAACCGAGAAATCGGTTAGTTGTTAATGCAGCGCTTTGCTGAAAAAAATTGTAATGAAAATCCTTGTTACAAGAAGTGTATCTTCTAAAAACAATAAAAACCTTAAAAATAATATATTAAAATTATATCTGTATTGGTTTTTATTTATATCTTAGCTTTCAGCCGGTCCGCGAAATAATTATTCTACTTTTACCGGTCCGCGGTTGCCAAAAGGTTGAAGAACACTGATCTATAGCATCCATTGCCTTACATCTATCACATCCTTTTCCTGGCATCTATCATATCCATAGTCTTACATCTATCACATCCTTTTCCTGGCATCTATCATATCCATAGTCTTACATCTATCACATCCTTTTCCTGGCATCTATCATATCCATAGTCTTACATCTATCACATCCTTTTCCTGGCATCTATCATATCCATAGTCTTACATCTATCACATCCTTTTCCTGGCATCTATCATATCCATAGTCTTACATCTATCACATCCTTTTCCTGGCATCTATCATATCCATAGTCTTACATCTATCACATCCTTTTCCTGGCATCTATCATATCCATAGTCTTACATCTATCACATCCTTTTCCTGGCATCTATCATATCCATAGTCTTACATCTATCACATCCTTTTCCTGGCATCTATCATATCCATAGTCTTACATCTATCACATCCTTTTCCTGGCATCTATCATATCCATAGTCTTACATCTATCACATCCTTTTCCTGGCATCTATCATATCCATAGTCTTACATCTATCACATCCTTTTCCTGGCATCTATCATATCCATAGTCTTACATCTATCACATCCTTTTCCTGGCATCTATCATATCCATAGTCTTACATCTATCACATCCTTTTCCTGGCATCTATCATATCCATAGTCTTACATCTATCACATCCTTTTCCTGGCATCTATCATATCCATAGTCTTACATCTATCACATCCTTTTCCTGGCATCTATCATATCCATAGTCTTACATCTATCACATCCTTTTCCTGGCATCTATCATATCCATAGTCTTACATCTATCACATCCTTTTCCTGGCATCTATCATATCCATAGTCTTACATCTATCACATCCTTTTCCTGGCATCTATCATATCCATAGTCTTACATCTATCACATCCTTTTCCTGGCATCTATCATATCCATAGTCTTACATCTATCACATCCTTTTCCTGGCATCTATCATATCCATAGTCTTACATCTATCACATCCTTTTCCTGGCATCTATCATATCCATAGTCTTACATCTATCACATCCTTTTCCTGGCATCTATCATATCCATAGTCTTACATCTATCACATCCTTTTCCTGGCATCTATCATATCCATAGTCTTACATCTATCACATCCTTTTCCTGGCATCTATCATATCCATAGTCTTACATCTATCACATCCTTTTCCTGGCATCTATCATATCCATAGTCTTACATCTATCACATCCTTTTCCTGGCATCTATCATATCCATAGTCTTACATCTATCACATCCTTTTCCTGGCATCTATCATATCCATAGTCTTACATCTATCACATCCTTTTCCTGGCATCTATCATATCCATAGTCTTACATCTATCACATCCTTTTCCTGGCATCTATCATATCCATAGTCTTACATCTATCACATCCTTTTCCTGGCATCTATCATATCCATAGTCTTACATCTATCACATCCTTTTCCTGGCATCTATCATATCCATAGTCTTACATCTATCACATCCTTTTCCTGGCATCTATCATATCCATAGTCTTACATCTATCACATCCTTTTCCTGGCATCTATCATATCCATAGTCTTACATCTATCACATCCTTTTCCTGGCATCTATCATATCCATAGTCTTACATCTATCACATCCTTTTCCTGGCATCTATCATATCCATAGTCTTACATCTATCACATCCTTTTCCTGGCATCTATCATATCCATAGTCTTACATCTATCACATCCTTTTCCTGGCATCTATCATATCCATAGTCTTACATCTATCACATCCTTTTCCTGGCATCTATCATATCCATAGTCTTACATCTATCACATCCTTTTCCTGGCATCTATCATATCCATAGTCTTACATCTATCACATCCTTTTCCTGGCATCTATCATATCCATAGTCTTACATCTATCACATCCTTTTCCTGGCATCTATCATATCCATAGTCTTACATCTATCACATCCTTTTCCTGGCATCTATCATATCCATAGTCTTACATCTATCACATCCTTTTCCTGGCATCTATCATATCCATAGTCTTACATCTATCACATCCTTTTCCTGGCATCTATCATATCCATAGTCTTACATCTATCACATCCTTTTCCTGGCATCTATCATATCCATAGTCTTACATCTATCACATCCTTTTCCTGGCATCTATCATATCCATAGTCTTACATCTATCACATCCTTTTCCTGGCATCTATCATATCCATAGTCTTACATCTATCACATCCTTTTCCTGGCATCTATCATATCCATAGTCTTACATCTATCACATCCTTTTCCTGGCATCTATCATATCCATAGTCTTACATCTATCACATCCTTTTCCTGGCATCTATCATATCCATAGTCTTACATCTATCACATCCTTTTCCTGGCATCTATCATATCCATAGTCTTACATCTATCACATCCTTTTCCTGGCATCTATCATATCCATAGTCTTACATCTATCACATCCTTTTCCTGGCATCTATCATATCCATAGTCTTACATCTATCACATCCTTTTCCTGGCATCTATCATATCCATAGTCTTACATCTATCACATCCTTTTCCTGGCATCTATCATATCCATAGTCTTACATCTATCACATCCTTTTCCTGGCATCTATCATATCCATAGTCTTACATCTATCACATCCTTTTCCTGGCATCTATCATATCCATAGTCTTACATCTATCACATCCTTTTCCTGGCATCTATCATATCCATAGTCTTACATCTATCACATCCTTTTCCTGGCATCTATCATATCCATAGTCTTACATCTATCACATCCTTTTCCTGGCATCTATCATATCCATAGTCTTACATCTATCACATCCTTTTCCTGGCATCTATCATATCCATAGTCTTACATCTATCACATCCTTTTCCTGGCATCTATCATATCCATAGTCTTACATCTATCACATCCTTTTCCTGGCATCTATCATATCCATAGTCTTACATCTATCACATCCTTTTCCTGGCATCTATCATATCCATAGTCTTACATCTATCACATCCTTTTCCTGGCATCTATCATATCCATAGTCTTACATCTATCACATCCTTTTCCTGGCATCTATCATATCCATAGTCTTACATCTATCACATCCTTTTCCTGGCATCTATCATATCCATAGTCTTACATCTATCACATCCTTTTCCTGGCATCTATCATATCCATAGTCTTACATCTATCACATCCTTTTCCTGGCATCTATCATATCCATAGTCTTACATCTATCACATCCTTTTCCTGGCATCTATCATATCCATAGTCTTACATCTATCACATCCTTTTCCTGGCATCTATCATATCCATAGTCTTACATCTATCACATCCTTTTCCTGGCATCTATCATATCCATAGTCTTACATCTATCACATCCTTTTCCTGGCATCTATCATATCCATAGTCTTACATCTATCACATCCTTTTCCTGGCATCTATCATATCCATAGTCTTACATCTATCACATCCTTTTCCTGGCATCTATCATATCCATAGTCTTACATCTATCACATCCTTTTCCTGGCATCTATCATATCCATAGTCTTACATCTATCACATCCTTTTCCTGGCATCTATCATATCCATAGTCTTACATCTATCACATCCTTTTCCTGGCATCTATCATATCCATAGTCTTACATCTATCACATCCTTTTCCTGGCATCTATCATATCCATAGTCTTACATCTATCACATCCTTTTCCTGGCATCTATCATATCCATAGTCTTACATCTATCACATCCTTTTCCTGGCATCTATCATATCCATAGTCTTACATCTATCACATCCTTTTCCTGGCATCTATCATATCCATAGTCTTACATCTATCACATCCTTNATAGCCCACCGCAAATAAGTATCCGCTAGCTGTGAACCCACCTTTAGCTTTTACGTGTCATAAAGAACTTGGTTCAAAACAACCTACTCGTAGTGTAATTGCTGTTAGGTAGGGGAAAGGCACCTAATATGGCGTAGTGTTTTTCGGCAATAGGTTTCACCCCTCCAAATAGCAAATTTTGAAGCACAAACAAATCCTAGTGATAGATTAACTACTTAAGTATAATGAGCCAACGCTACAATGACTAAATATTTAACACAATATTTCTTCTGAGAATCAAGACCTTAAGACTTCTGAGAATTTTTAAAAGGAAAAAATCCAAAAACGATGTTAAAAATTGGGGTCCCCTAATATGGCATACCATGGAAATCACAGCAATAATCTGGTTTTTATCTCCGTATATTAATGTTAAATAGTTATCTATTGTAACTATAAGGAATGAATGTGTTTTTTTATTTAATGCTGAATATTAGATCGCATTGTTGAAAAGGCACCCTAATATGGCATAGGTCTTAATTGGGAATATTTTATGCCATATTAGGGGAAATCTCGTTTTTCACATCAGTTCTTCCGTAAAATAAACAATGAGTTGAAAGCATAAAACTGATGGGTGCATCTTAATCTGCACAACATACTGAATGTATATCTGTAACCATATATTAGTTAAGTACTTACATTACACTACTTTTGGCCGATCAAAAGGAATAACTATAAACTTTTGTTGACACTAAGTTTGGGAAATGGCTGAATATTGAGAAAACGGTGAGGAGTTTAAGATATATCACTATCTCCCTAGCAGCACTAATGTATAACTACTCCGTTGACTCATTCACTGACAGAAATTAGCTCTTGGTTCAAGAGAAAACCCACTATGCCATATTACTACCTGTGCCATATTAGGTGCCTTTACCCTACTCTCTTTAAAATTAGTCTGCCAATTAGTGTGGCACATAGCTTCTTCGCTTTCTATTTCGTATATACTTTATTGATTTAATGCTATTACAACCTATTATTGTCAAATTCACCCCCCACTT
>KZ652518.1:136408-146653 GCA_001010745.2 Gerris buenoi | reverse complement strand
TTTTTTTTTTTTTTTTTTTTTTTTTTTTTTTTTTTTTTTTTTTTTTTTTTTTTTTTTTTTTTTTTTTTTTTTTTTTTTTTTTTGTACATAGTTTTAATAGTTAAACTAAGAATGAGCTACATATATTGTATGTATTAGTTTTTTCCCCCATAGATTTATGTATTTGGTATTTGTCTTGTACCTAAAGTGGTCACATGAAGTGGAGTGCACTGTTTACACAATAAAATATGAAGCAAAAGTTTTGAAAGCATTTGTAACTGGTAATCCATGATAACAGTAATATCCCTCTACATCATTGGTTCCCAAAGTGGGGGGCGTGCCCCCCAAGGGAGGCGTGAAGACAAGTCAAGGGGGGCGTGGGACCTGGAGATAGCTTTGCCGTCCAAGCATCTAATGCGATTATATAAAAATCTAAATATAAAACAAGTTGGAGAACCTCACTGACAAATTCAACAGATACATTCCTAACACATGTGATCCTTTCAGTGTCCTCATAGATTCCCTGCCCGAAACACTTCATAACGAGCTTTAGAAATAAAAAAAGGTTCCGCTTCCGATTTTGATAAAATGGTCAAATCATCGTTTTGGGTGATTATCTCATAAAATTGTGTAAGGGGGGGGGGAGATTTATTCTTCACTGTGGGGGGCTTGGTAAAAAAAACTTTGGGAACCCCTGCTCCACATCTATATCATACTTGAGCAATCATTCTCCACATTTATTATTTTAATACTGTAGCAGCTTACATAATGTCAAGTGATATTTTTTGAAAAATGAGGATAAGTGATAATCTGACCTCTTTTGACCTATATTATCAAATATACTGACATGGTAAGTGTAGGATTGCTCTTTGGTACGCCAAATAAAGTAAATACAGTATTTTTTTTTTTTTTTATGCTGCTCCGAAAGCTAATTGGCATTCGTAACTCAATAGACACTGTAGTATATTGAATTTAGTGTATTTTAGTTATATTATTCTGATAACACTATTAAGCAGGCCTTATATTAAGTGTATTTGCTTTCATAACTGTGAAATTATGTCATACCTGTCAGGTATACACACAAGGTTACAATAACCTTCCTATACACAAATATATATAATTATAATGTTCTGGCACTTTATTATTAGGTTTGTTCCAACTCCCTGTATTTGTACCGTCCTTTATATCGTCCCGTGGATCGTTCGGGAATCGTTTAGGACAGGTTTTATACGCATGTGCTAACATTGTACTGTAATAAAACCATGTCAGGTTGGAACAGGTTCAGGACTATAATTGGCACTATAATAAAAACATTCAAGGAAATTTGTACAGTTAGGGAAACCTTCTTGTTGATATTAGTGACTATTGACATAACTGCGCATGTCATACAAACCAGTACTTGGTATTGTCAGATGATCGTTGGGACCGTATAGTGAATGGTTCGCAAATGATCCCTGCCCGGGTTGGAACAGTTTCGTGGATGGTACGAAACACAGTCAAAAGTCAGCTTGGAACAGGACTGCAGACGGTAAAATGCTTGGTTGGAACAAACCTATTGTTGTGATGTTTGAGGAATAGAAAATGGCTTCTTATGTAGTCTAGCGCATCTGAAAAGAATAAGTAGGAAAAAGAAAGGAGAAAATTGCATGACAGTTACAAAATAAAATATTATTTCTAGAAAAAATTAGTTGTTCGATTGAGATTTTGTGGTAAATTATTATACCTTGGTACCTTATTATTTCTAAATTTAAATTTAATGATTTTGATCATCGATTGAATCGTGGGATTAAAATTTGAGCTTGAGTATGACATCATAGAGGGGCAAAATGGACATGAAGACAACATTAAACAAAAGCTAATAATGAGCAAGGTTGGGTTGGAGGGTTTTAAATTGATTTCAGACAAATACGAAGATCAAACATATAGCGAGCTTAAACAAGTTTTATGTCAAGCTTACTATTATTTATACTGAGTGGAAGCGGTTCCCATTGCAAGAGCACAAAGAAAGGGAAATTTATTGTTAAATACCTTTCCAGACTCAGAAGTACGTCCATTGCAAGTTTGGTAATAGCTTAGGTAACAGTTTAAGGAATCAGTTAGTAATAGGGTTAAACCATGCTAAGGCACAGAGAAATCATGAGGTGGCACCAAAAGAATCATACGACAATACAGAATATTCTTAAATGGTTTTATCATTAGATGAAGCAAGTGTAGGAGAGGTAAGGCTTAAATTAGGCCGCTCCCTGACTTTTCTGAGCAATATCTGTAAACAGTATTTACTGCTTTATTGATAGCTTACTGATATCGCCTTCATCTCCACACATTTGTGTATACTTTCAGTAAAATCTTGAAGAAACGTTTGAGCTGTTGCGAGATTACGTTGTCATCAGAGGAAGATGCTGTTATTTTCATGTTACATTTATTTCTGTTTGCATATAAAAAGAAAGAAGCACCGGCGATATCAGTACATTGCCAAGATTATTAATTGTGATCTATTTGTAGGGCCCAAAAACTTTCAGATGATGTAAAATTCCAAGCGACATTTTAGTAAATACACGTGATTTTTTTTTTATTTGCAACTTCCGTCTATGCCTTTAATGTTGGGTTCTTTATAGAGTATTTTAGTCATTTATAATCATACAAAAAATGGATATTTCCCAATTTCTTTCCAACACGATTTTGCACATGACAACTTGCAGACCACACTCGGTAATTCCCAGTGCCTTTACTGATTATCTGTACCAACTTGTTATGTCTTTGAAAGGTTCCCGTTTTAAATTAATGCACTTCGAGCAAATGTCTTACTTGAAAGGACATTAAAACCTAAAGACATCTTAAAGAAAATTCCAATGGCAGAAGGGCCAGTTTTTATTAGCCTAGACTTCCCCTACGACTTGTTCTATTTATCCATTTATGATGGAAAAAAAAGAGGAAATGTAGGCAGACATTATTTAATACAGTTTATCTTAATTTAATTTGATTGTTCTTATTCTAATGTATGGTGTTCCTAATTTAAAAAAAAAATGGATAGGAGAAATTAGACTTTATGAAACAAATATAATATAAATTTACAGAATTACTATTACATATTATATTTATGTTACAAAAACCTGTAACACAAAAATTCCACATACTTCATGTTTAAAACCAGTAAATAAATCAAAAACAAGTTTAGATGGAATGCATTAACTTCATCACTTATATAATACGGATTACACCTTAGTTTTACATCACAAACTTTCATAAGTGCCACCTAGCTGTTAAAATTATAAAGAAAATATCTTAAATTAGATACGATGAGATTAATACATGTTACATGTCACAATTAAATCAATATAAAGGGGGGAAAAATGCAATTTTTTTTTATTAAAAAAAAGTACACATGTTCTAATGTGTTTCTTGTAATAACAAGCTGACTAAAACATCAGTCTTTTAAAAAATAGCATGCATTCTTTTAAATTATACTTTTTACTTTCATTATAAAGAAAAGGATCATTTTGTTTTATTTACTTCAAATATATAACATAATAAAAAAAGAACTAACCTAAACAGTAGGTTTTACAGAGTATATTAACACTCTACCAGTAGTTATTATATTTTAGAGAAAATAATATATTTAAAAACCCAATTGTTTATTGCAAATATTTAAGATACACTAATTATTTTAAAGGAGGAATTACATTTAAAAAAAAATAGGGCAAAACTGTTAACAGTAAGTTTTTACAAAACTTTATTGTAAAAAATCAGTCAACAGGCACACACACACAAAAAAATAAACAGTCTCTAAAAATACGAAAGACAGAACATTTAATGTTTTATAATAAAAAGAAAAATATAAATGTAAAAAAGCCCTTCTGAAATATTGTTTCCGCAAAACAGCCGAGTTAATTACAGATTAAAATTAATAGTTATTAAAAATGGATAGGAGAAATTAGACTTTATGAAACAAATATAATATAAATTTACAGAATTACTATTACATATTATATTTATGTTACAAAAACCTGTAACACTAAAATTCCACATACTTCATGTTTAAAACCAGTAAATAAATCAAAAACAAGTTTAGATGGAATGCATTAACTTCATCACTTATATAATACGGATTACACCTTAGTTTTACAATGTTTAACATTTTAATACATCGCTACATCATTTTAACACATTAATACATTTTAACATTGTTTTACATTTTAATACATCAAACATTCAGGTACATAACAAGTAACATTTATGCAAAAAAAAACACATTGATTTGTTCATACATTCAACATAATATTTGAATTTTTTTGTTCAGGTAGAGAAGAAGTTAAGAGGTTTTGAATTTATTATTATACAGTGTGTCCACAAAACTGCATCTCTTAGGGAAACTTATGGGACTTATGGGGGATCTTATGGGAAACTTGATGCTAAACAACAAAGTTCCTATGAACATGTGATTGGAACAGCTACATTTTTGAAATGTTAAACGAAACATGTTTTTTGAAGTTCCCATTAAAATGTTTAAAAACTATGCTGCATACCTACTATGAAGCAAACCTTTTGGAGCATCAAATTCTGCAACAAAAAAAATGACACAAATCCTAGCTTTGATCAAACGAAATCATGATTTGAGATTTTGGCCAAATTTTCCATTCCAAAAATAAAAATCAATCAAGATGACGACCTCCATCAACGTAGAATTGTTTCTCTAAAAGGTCTTTTTCAATTCAAAGTGTCATATACAACACTTATATATATAGATATTTTTTTTCTTTGGTCAAAAAATTATTTTTAATGTTTCTTTTCCCAAATATCTCAAAAAAATAAAGCTGTTTCAGTGTCGGCTCTTTAAGCCTGACCGTATAATTTTTTAAAAATCCCAATGAGGTACAGTTTAATTTGGGGAAACCTTATACATAAGGCAAGCAGCAAAAACAGCCACTAACTTATCATTTGATAATTGACAGATTTTTACAATAATAATAAAAAATAAAAAAAAAATAAAAAAATCATGTTTATCTTAATGTTGTTAGTCGCGGCAATGAAGCAAAAAAGTTCGGAATCTTTTAGACTAAGACGGATCGGAATGCAGTTCTTTGCATTCGTTTCCAAAAATTATTTGTAAAAAATGCCCCAGGTTTTTTTTTTTTGTACAAACCGGAAAATGCATTGCTACAGCCAAAAATGCATGCAAAAAATGCATTTTTTTGAGACGGCTTATGGAAGATTTAAGAATTTTGTCAATATGAGTCAGAACTGGCCCAAATCAGTTCCCAGGGGTGTTCGAGGTCACTGATCATGATTATGATGTTCAAATTGACCCACAGCCAACCTGGAGCTCAGGAACGCCATCTCCCAAAATTCACGCTGGGAAGGAGAGAAACTCGGTGCCCGTGGTTTTTTTGGGTCTCTGAATCCAAATATGGCATTGGTGAACACCCCCCGGACTCTGGTGCGCCTGAACCTGGACGCGGACGTCCTTCAAATGTTATAAAATTTAATAATATTACTAATTTTTAATTAAAAATAATTTATTCACCTATTATTCCTTTTTACCCCCCTCTTATGAGAAAATGTGGCAAAAGTGTGCATAATAACAATTGCTTCACTCTTAAAGAGCTTTTCAATGACATGCATCATGCAGGGTATATACTATTTGTACCCCAGAGTACCTAAACTTTAATTTTGAAATCATATAATCCTTCTCCATGAAAAAATACAAATATCTGCCAACTATAGAACTTTGCTAATGTATTTTGGTAACGGAATAGACTCTTCTACTGCCGCCACCTGCTCGTTCTACGTTGGTGGACGGGCCTGGACTAAGGATAAAAAAAAACGCCCCTACAATGATTTTCGGGTTGTTTTTGTCCACGTTCAGGTTACCACATTCCGATCCTTAGTCTAAAAGATTCCGAACTTTTGGCCTTTTTAGTGCTCCGCGACTAAATCTGGAGATTTAGAAGAGGAAAATATATCATGGATATAACCAGATTCCAACCTTGCCTCAACTCCTAAACTGATTTTTTCTTATGGATTTTGACATGCCTCATAGGCAATGGAGATGACCACTTGTGATTGAAAGCCAGCTTTCTACAATTAAGTTGCTTTAGTGGAGAGACGCATTCTATTGCCTATTCCTAATACAAAGATTTCTTTATATATATATATATATATATATATATATATACTATAAATATGCCTAATATTAATGAAATAAATAATTATTGCATAGAAGCAACAGACTATAAACTGTGATTCACATGGCATTTGATCTTGATCTTAATAATGAAATAAATATTAAAAATATTTTGTCATTTTGNATTTATTTATATATATATATATATATATATATATATATATATGTATATATATATATATATATATAAAGAGAATGTTTGATTTTTGTTGCATGGAAGGCTGATTTCCTTTTACATCCCAAAGGACAATTAAAGTCATAACACGATGGATGGAACGACTACTTCACACAAAAAAACAGTGAGAAACACACTTCACTAAATTCTCCAATCACATTCTCTATGAGTCAAAATAAAATTTTAACGTATGAACAATATTTGTAATTAATTATATTGCTGTACAAAATTAAAATTAAGAATATATGTAAGAACACACACTACTAAATGTATGTATGCATTACAACAGATTAAATAATAAAAAAAATTTCATACTTAAAGTCCAAAGGTCTGAATAAACTAATTTATCGTTTATCCACTTTCATTATCCTTCAAATATACTTTCATTTATGATTTCAATTAAGTATTTAGAATTATTGCCTAATTATTTTTTTTAATCTTCCTTCTTCAAGGATCGTTTAAAATCAATAGTAATAACAAATACAAACGTTACAATTAACTTAATCGTTCATAAGTTTAAAGAAAGCTTGAATATATTTTAGCTGCATGAAATATATTTTGAAACCAATTTGTTGAAAAAATGTTTTTGATGTATTCATAAGTATTAGCTGAATACCAGAAGTTACATACAGAACTAACGCTACCTAACTGATAACATACAATATTTTTGACAAAGGTTTTATAACAGTTTTAGGTTTGTAATTTAGTTTGTATCTTCTCTGATAACCTTAGGAGTGATTCTAAAAAGAATAAAATTCTTTTTTTTTCACAAATAATAATTATTTTTAATTGAATAAAAGAATAATATTTCTCTCAGCTGATAATAAGATCTAATGACGGTGGCATATTCTAGTTTGAAATATATTTACAAATTAAAAAAGTATTATACAATTGAAATATTAATTTATTAATTTATACAATAACAAAGTGTAAGGATAGAGAAGGTCAGTCAAACTGAGATAGGTCACTTAATTTAGGATATTATTAATTATTCAACAATTTCCTAGTTAAATTTAATAATTGTCACTAGCTCATGCATTAAGTATTGTATAATTCATAAAAATTTCTGTTAGTATTACATATAATTTTTAAATATTACCGATCCTCTCCATTCTTACTTTATTCAAATTCTACAGTCAATAATTCACATAAGAAATTTATACAATCAGTCTGTCCCCTTTAGAAATAGTTCTAGGCATAAGTTAGAAGTTATAAAACAAATTTACTACTGCTGGTTTTCCACTCAATAAGTATAAAAGCTTGATTCCTATTTCTCCCCTATAATATTGGGAAGTATCAAAAGAAAAAAATTCTAATCTGTTCTTACATAACAAGAACGAAACATAAGTGGCTAATTATAAACTTAGTTGACCCAGCAGTGTTTACTTCATCACCTATGCCACCAACCAAATCTTAGATATATTAGAATAGTTAATTTTAAGCAAGCAAATATTATTCCAAATAGGTTCACAGTTTATCAAAAGTAATTTTACATTTGAGAGATTATGATAGCAGAGACTATCTTTAGAAAGTAGATACATTTATTTAACTCCTTATTGCAAAATATAGCTGATTAAAACAAAGGAGATATATAATTTCTATTTTTCCGTAACAGAAGGTGAAAAAATTGGCCTTATGAATTAGTCTACCTAATCAATTTACCTAATAATAGGTATTCTTTATTCATAACTATGTATGATTCATAATCTTTAAGCTTATCTTATCATGTGTTGAATAAAACTCAATATAATACAAATTTATCTACAATAGCAAATGTTTTAAAACAGATAAATTTATTTACAACTCAATAAGTTAGTCACATTATGTTCGATATCATTGAAGTCAACATTTTACTGATTATAAGCAAATAAACTGATTGAAAAAAAAAAATCTGTAATAAATACATATTACTCATGAAGTTCGATAATAAACTTGGTAATTTCTTACTTGTCAAGTTTAATTCTTATTAGTAATTTTCCACTATCTTGCCAAAAAAAAAAAATAAAAAAAATAACAGTCTTATCACAACTTGTTTTTTTTTTTTTTTTTTTTTTAAATAAAATAAAAAGTCATATTGTTTTATCTAAGTAATAAGGTGGGTTTTAATCATTATAAAAAAATACATACATAAAGCATGTAATGCCTAGTTAAACTAAGAAAAGTTTAATAGATAAAAAATAAGGAAAGAAAATCTAACCACTTCACTAACATAAATACAGGTAATACATTACTTACGAAGAATAATTAATGTAAACATTTTTTTAAATTTATGATTATTCGATTATGTATAAGGTAGGGTATCTAACCCTATATTAAAAATGATTACCTAAATTAACAGAGTAAAATGTATCAAAGAAAAAAGGTGGGTAATGCCACAGAAATATATAATAATAAATTATAAAACACCTTATGAAACATATAAGGTATGGAACATAACCCCTATCTCCTTAACTAACCTACAAGTATAGTGACTTACCATACCTAATAATAAAGATAGGTAATGCCTATTTTCAATGTATAATAAAAAAGGTAATATTACCCTTTTTTTGAGCGTCGATTTCATTTTTTAAGAAGGAATACTATCTTACCTGCTTATCTCAGATAATAAGCATTTAATATTATTAATAGTATAATGAGGTTACTCACATTTTATTTTTTTATTTTTTTTGTTAAGTTATATGATAAGCAAAGACATATTTGATCGACAACAAAAAAAGTCAACACTCTTTTATGAACCAAAAAATATTTTAGATTTTTTTTTTTATAAAATGGAGGCCATCATCACAAAACTCTATTACCAATGGAAAACTAGCCAAAGCTAACTAATAAGATAATATATAGTAAGCTCTGTAACTTTACAAACATGTATCTCTTTCAGTGTTTTCTTTTTTTTAACAAATATATTTATTTTCACACACACACACACACACACCCACACAAATATACATATATATTCTCATTATTTTAACATTGGCTTTATTACTAATTTGATCCTTTATATTCACAATTTGAAAAAAAAACTAAATTTAAAAAAATAATTATTCTAGCAATAACATAATTCAAAAAATATAAGTATGCATATGCTATTCTATAATCTTAATAATAATTTTATCTAATTTTTTTTTTCTTTACAAAATATAAAATCTAGAAAATACTAAAAAATATTATATTAACAACTTTGGATTTGTAAAATAACTAGAATTTGAAATTCCATAACTCCAATAATACTTCAGCTTAGCATTTTTTTTTAAATAAAATAAATGTATTATTATTATTTTTTTACCTCTCATATTTTAACATTCACAATTATATTACACAAAGTATTCTCTTCTCATATTAAAAAAACCTACTCAAACAATTTTCTTATATAAAAAAAGGAAGAAATCACTGCTCCATATAAAGCATTAATATAGGTAACTTTTTTTTTCTTTTCTTTTGTTTGTATTGTTATTAAATATTCTTGCATTTCTATAAAAACATAAGAATCAAAATTAAAATTTCCCTTGAAAAAATAAAAAAATCTTAGAGAAAAGAAAAAAAAAAAGGATTAAATTCTGATACTTTAAAATTATTGTCGGAAAGATGAAAATACCAAATAAAATTGTCATTTTAAAAAATAGTTTTTCTTTAAATAGTTTTTTTTTTTTTTGTAGACATGAATCAAGTTTTTGTTTCGATTTTTTTGGGAGGGATGTGACTAGGAAAAGAATCAGAATGATTATATTTTATAAAGGTTAGGAATCAGTGTCACTGTCGTCCATGTGTCATGAGCTTTGTGGTGTTTCGTCAAATTCAACAATGTTTATCGGGGCCCTGCAAAGAGGACATTCTTTCTTTTTTTTAACAAATATATTTATTTTCACACACACACACACCCACACAAATATACATATATATTCTCATTATTTTA
>KZ652518.1:119670-135965 GCA_001010745.2 Gerris buenoi | reverse complement strand
TGATGGATTGGTAGAAGAACTCATTAAGTTAAATCCTTTTTTTCAAAATTAAGATATTTAGGTATGGATCTTATAATTTATAGATCTTATAACTTATAATTGGCTTTACAGAGTCAGTAAAGCTTCAGACGCATCATCAGGAATAAAAAAATTGGTCCCATATTGAACCTATATAATAGTTAATAAATAAAGTAAAGAAACAACTCACTTGTGACTACATGGACGTAAAATGCTTGTTGCCTTTGAATCATAACAAATATTACATGAATCTTCCCTGATTTTCATGTGTTTTAAAGCTTGTAACTGCAAATGCCTGAAATAAATAAAGGAAAAATACAAGTTAGCAATCATATACAAATTATAATTGAGTAGAAGAAAATTACTAGGAAAAGAAAATTCCAAAGATAATGAAACATGACCACCAAAAAACAAAAGTATTGAAGAGAAAATCCACACTCTAAAGTGGGGTTCAGCATACTTAACTTGTAACCAAATTAAAGGGAATATATCATGTTATTTCAAATTAAGAAAAAAGAGAAAAGAATATTGTAAAATTATCTTATTATTCTTTTCACTAGCATATCTAGCTATGTTCAAGATAATGTTTTATTCCTAAATGTGGTCAAAAGACGCAAACAATATTATCTATTTATAACACCACACCACAATTACTTACAAGCAGGGCTGGATTTAGGAAGGTGCTAATCTGTGCTCAAGCACAGGGCGGCAATATTTGGGGGGCCGCAAAATTTATTTTTAAGGCTTTATTAAAATAACACATCATACACACATACAACATAAAAATAATAACTGTTTAACTCCATCGCTGCAACAAACGGTTGAGAGATTATTTTCAGTATTAAGAAGGGTAAACAATTATTAAAGTAATAAATATTTGGGGCGGTCCCCCTCCTCCCCACTTTCTGAGAAAATGTTTTGTTTAATTTACTTTTAAACAAAAACAGTGCCCCACATGTGCCTACTGCCTACGATGATGCTGTTAAAAATTTTAATCGTATTACAAACGTGACATAAAATTTTGTTTTAACTTTATTTATGACACATTTAAATTTCAAATAATAATTCCAAATATGAACCATCTAGAAAATTGGCCTCAAATACTCGTAAAACTCACAATTTTTATAAGAAGCCCGATCTGTTGTGGTTTTGTTCGGGGAAACCTTTTTTTGCATTTGTACAAGAATTGGTTGCGACCCTGACCAAAACAGTTCACGTTTAATAACATTCAATCCACCATACTTCAAAAACTAAGCCGTTGATCTTAAACTTTAATTATACCATTTGAAAGCTTATGAAAAGCAGGAGTTTTTTGTGATATCGACACACTTCTAGCACCCCTAAATAAAGAAACATATAACTATATAACTGATACAAAAGGGAACAAGCTATGATTTAAAAAATACTATGTATACAGGGTGACCCACGATAAAATGTCATAACAAAACTAGCCGATTCTAAGGGTCAAATGGATTTTTTTTTTATTTTATTTTTATTTTTTTAAACGAAGGGGAACTGTGGGAATCTGCTACCAGACGAATGGGGGGAAGCGCACCCCCAGACAGTGTGGGGTTCAGCCTGACGACTGGGACCCACTAAACCCACAAACCCTTTTTTTCCAAGGCCATTACTTCATGCTGGTGCCTAGATCTTAGCCTACACAGGCTCCCTTCCTTTTACTCTTAGGCCCCTTATTCTGCTGCTTCTTCTTCAGCTGCCTTTTTCTGCCGGATGATGTTTTCCGCGTAGCAGCTAAAGGCCTGCCAGTTTTCTGGATCTTCTATCATTTTCCCGACGATGTTGTCTGGATTAAACATTCCTATTTTCTCTGTCAGTCGACTTCTTTCTTCCTGTCTCCTTGAGCAGTGGAAGAAGGTGTGCTCGGCGTCATCTTTCTCGTGGCCGCAGTGGAAGCATGATGGAGTGTCCACTTTTCCCATCTTATAAAGATAGGCGCGAAAGCAGCCATGACCTGTCAGCATCTGGGTTAGAAAAAAGTTGGTCTCCCCGTGGCTTCTGTTGTACCACAGAGGGAGGTCCGTGATCATTCTGAAAGTCCATCTTCCTGTGGTCGCGTTCTGCCAGCGTTCTTCCCACTCCACCATGGACTCTTCACGGGCTTCGCGTCTCGCTGCTTTTTTAGCCTCCTTGTTGGTCTGTCCAATCTTTTTTCTTTCCTTTGCTAGTAGGTCTATCGGTACAACCCCTGCGATGACGAAGGGTCAAATGGAATAAAATATGCCCATTTCACAATAGTTCTCGAGATATCTATTCTTTTAATTTTTTATAGATTTCACGAAAATTGTCAAAAATGCCTTATATCTAAAACACTAAATGAGATAGAGAAATTAACAACCATTTCCAAATTATCAGCTGCTAAGTATCTTTTAAGTCCTGTTACATTTGAAAATTTGGATTTTTTAAATTTTGACCATGATATTCTTGAGCTTTCTACTCATTATTTAGTGATCCTAGAAGTGCGGCAATTTCAGGAAAAACTCCTGCTATGTCCATAAAATTTCAAATAGTATAATTAAAGTTTAAGATTAACGAACTAGTTTTTGAATTATGGTGGATTGAATGTTACCTGACATGAAATTTTTGGTCAGGATTGCAACCAATTCTTGTACAAAAAATGTTTTCTCTAACGAAACAACAACACTTGGGTTTCTATAAAAAGTTCCTATAAACATGGATCCGGAAAAGCTTCATTTTCGTGATATTTGCAAAAACATGAAAAAACATCACTTTTGGGAGTTTATCCTCAAATCAACAATGATCAACTGCTATGCTTTTTACCATGATTCTCCTTGATGCAAATCTCGTAGATAGTCGAATTACACTAATTTTAGCACTCTACAAAAAAATCTTTAATAATTGAGTGTTAATGAAGAACACCTAATGGATTGACTAGTAAAGTGATAGGGACGCAGAATTTTGCTGAAGATCAGGGGTTTGTTGTACAGCTCTGGAAAGGGTGTCATTCAACGAAAAATTATATTCTTTACAAGGAATCCTATATATAAGGTGTTTTATGGTAAGAAGTGTAGAATTTGAGAATTTTAATGAAAAACGTCCAAAAATAGTGCAGTTTTTAAATCAGAGCTTGTTACGTTTTGTATCAGTTTTGTAGTTATATGTTACTGTATGGGAACGGAGTGGGTGTTGAATTATGAAGGGGGGGGGGCAAATTACTGATAGCACAGGGGCGCACAACTTCTAAATCTGGGCCTGCTTACAAGAGAAATATTAAGATATTTAAATAGTTAATATCAATGGGTGTTTGTTTTTTATTTTAAAAACGACAATTTCAATAGACAAATTATTAGGTAATCCCATTAACAATAAATATAAAATAATATTTCTCTATTTATAAAAATAATCATAAAAACATGCTAAAGTTTTCTTTAAAGGGTAAGTTCAAAAATCAATTTCAATGGCTTAAGGCTCCTTGAAATTTACGTCCAATAATCTGGATTCAAATGCTAAAGTGGTGTAATGGGGATTTCGTGAGTGTAATAAAAGTGAGCTGGTTAGATGTAGAATGCTATCTATTAATTGATAATATGCTTGTACTAGAGTTATATGAAGTTTACACCTCCAAAGCTAGGATCAGACTCTTTGTGTGACTCTACTCTCTTTTGTGGCAAGGGCTCATTCTACAAAGCTTTCCTAGAATTCTAGTTTGGCTTCCTTGTTATAGAGATAAAACATGTTTTGAACTATTAAGTTTGTCGAGCTAATTATGTTTTCGCTGTAATAATTGGCAAATAAAGATAAAAAATATTTTATTGTTCATAATACAATAATAAAACAATTGTACCTAGGTAATACAATCTTCTCCTCGGAGGAAAGTTGAGCGAAGTCGTTAAAACACTGGAAATTATAATCTAATGGAGGGAAGCTAAACGGTTGGCTTCCAAAGTTAAACCGGCATTGTTGAAAAGACATGAAACTGGCTGCTGCAAAGAAACCGCTCCTGAAAAAAAAAAAAAAAAAAAAAATAGTACTTGATAAGAAAAATAAACAGGTCAAGTTTATGCTAGCCAGGGTCCGTAGGCAACACTGTATTGTTTAAGTAGTACCCTATTGATGGTGTTTTTAAAATACTAAAAAGCTTACTTTGAACTATCCTATGGGTCTGATATTCTCAAAACACAAAAAACAAACTTCTGATGAAGTATTTTTTTGCCATTGAACCGGAAAACAGCCATATAAATATCGAAAAGACCATAATTATAAAAAAAATAATACCAGCCCATAAAAACCAAGTTTTTATATAAATCCTTTATATTTTTGCATTTTAGTTCTGAAGGGAAATATTGGTACCTATTCATTAATTTCAATTTTAAATCATTTTTTAATATGAATTAATTAGTAACATTTAGTTAATTATTAAATTTGTTAGAATGATTATTTATCGGTAGAGAGTCGATATGCAAAGATTCAGCTCCAATGGATGACTGGGAGAGAGTTAACTCGCCCTCTAAAGATTTTGTATACCCGCAAATTAATTAATTAAATTTTTATTCAATTTTATTACTTTTTTAAATTTAATTATCCTATTCATTTTGAAAAAAATAATTATTTAAATTTTTTAAAAAAATGATTTATTTAATTAATTAATTTGTTAAAAGGTTTTAATATTGGTAGAGAGTCTATGTGCCAAGTTTGAGCTCAATTGGATGACTGGAAGAGGATTAACTAGCCCTCCAAAGATTTTATATACCAACCAATTAATTAATTAATTAATTATTTTTTTATTTTATTTTTTTAAATTTATTTAATCCATTCATTTTATAAAAAAAGAATTAATTAAATTGAAAAATTAATTAATTAATTAATTAATTAAATTTAATTAATTAATTAATTTGTTAAAATGTTTTTGTATTGGTAGAGAGTCTATGTGCCAAGTTTCAGCTCGATCGGATAAGTAAAAGAGGGTTAACTAGCCTTCCAAAAATGTTGACGCCAGGCACCCAGGCACCCACCCAGGCACCCAGGCACAAAAGTGAAGTTAATATAAAGGATTTAATAATACCAGCCCATAAAAACCAAGTTTTTATTATAAATCCTTTATATTTTTGCATTTTAGTTCTGAAGGGAAATATTGGTATTCATTCATTTCAATTTTAAATAAATAATTTAAAATTAATTAATTAGTAACATTTAATTAATTATTATATTTGTTACAATGATTTTGTATCGGTAGAGAGTCGAAATGCCAAGATTCAGCAAGATTGGATAATTAATTGAATTTTTATTTATTGTATTACTTTTTTAAATTTAATTATCCCATTCATTTTGAAAAAGATAATTTTTTTAAATTTAATTAATTAATGAAATTAATTAATTAATTAATATGTTAAAATGTATGTACCAAATTTCAGCTCGATTTGATAAGTAGAAGAGGGTTAACTAGCCTTCCAAAAATGTTGACGCCAGGCACCCAGGCAGGCAGCCAGGCACAAAAGTGGTATCTTTACTTTTGGTTAAAGAATGTTCAGGATTTTTTTAAAGATTTTTTGCACTTCACATAAGCAAGATAAGGGGGGGGGACACTTTTCACACCCACTTCAAACTTGCCTACGCTCACCCTACAAAAGTTATAACCAAAGAATTATATATTTTTGTAATCAGCTCGGCGTACCCTTTCATATGATGGGTATCCTAAAATAAAAAAATTTTAACCCTTAAGTTTTTTTACCCTACTTTTTTTGAAAAATATTTTTTTTAAGTCACTATATTTTTAACATGTGTGGGTAGGGTAGGTACAAGACATATACATGCCAAATTTCAAAGTCACAGACAGACACACGCAGGAAAATATAAGGGTCCTTGGCTTTTGCCTACGGACCCTAATTATAACAATAATAATATCAAATTATTTATAATAATATTTTATCACTATGAGAATTAAAAACTTGACTAAAACTAACTTAAAACTTGACTTCATTACTACGTTAATTGACATTACTGACATGAATTCATTACTACGTTCATTTAATTCAGACAAATAATCCACAAATTTATTTATTATTTCTGATTGCACAAGATAATGAGATACCTAGTTATATCATTCAAATAAGAGTGTTCATACCTTAACTTAGGCTAAAAACCTTGAAGAAAAATTGAAACTAAATCATTATACAGGGTGTCGCAAAAGTTCGGCAACGGCTAATTATCTCCGTTAATATTTGAGATATCTAACTGCGGTTTGTTGCAATCTTCATCATGCATAAAAATCTACTTTTTTTGGTGGGTACCCATTTTAACGCCATTTTGGTTGCCGCCATATTGGATTCAACTTTAAAATTTCAAATTGGAACCCCTATACTGTGATACATATTTGGAAAGGTCTTGAAAAAAGAAAAAAAAATCTGAAAACCAGAGCTATGTATCTTTCGCTGTTTCAAAATGGCGGTCAGTTGAAATGACAAAATTTACATTTTTGATGTTTAATTACAGCCAAAGTAAACATTTTAGGGGAAAAAATGCAAGAGTAAATTTGTCTTATTTTAGAGTAAAAAATTAAAGTTCAACGCTATTTTTTCTAAAATTTTATTCCTATTGTTATTTGGTTGCTATAGAAACCATTATTTATATTAATAAAGAAGCAACTTCTCCATAACTTCTTACTTTATCTCCATATCCTTTCATCATAAGTAGACTAATCCTTTCTTAAATCAGTCAAATGCATTGCATTTGGAACTTTAAAATGATGGTTGATAAATTTCAAAATTGCCATTTTCAACGCTTGATTGCTCCTAAAATAAGGCTTTAAGAGAAAAGAATTAAGATTTAAATTATCCTATTTTAAACTTAAAAATTCAAAATTGGTTTCAAAAAATATTTTTAATTACATTTTCGGTTGCGAAAGAAAAATGACTATGTGCGTAGCTATAGCAACCAAATTATAATAGGAATAAAAATTTAGAAAAAATAGCGTTGAACTTTAATTGTTTACTCTAAAATATGACAAATTTACTCTTGCATTTTTTCCCCTAAAACGTTTACTTTGGCCGTAATTAAACGTCAAAAATGTAAATTTTGTCATTTCAACTGGCCGCCATTTTGAAACGGCGAAAGATAAAAAGCTCTGCTTTGCAGAAAATGTTTTCTTTTTTTCAAGACCTTTCCAAATATGTATCACAGTATAGGGGATCCGATTTGAAATTTTAAAGTTGAATCCATATGGCGGCAACCAAAATGGCATTAAAATGGGTACCCACCAAAAAAAGTAGATTTTTATGCATGATGAAGATTGCAACAAACCGCAGTTTGATATCTCAAATATTAACGGAGATAATTAGCCGTTGTCGAACTTTTGCCACACCCTGCATATCATTAATACATAGAAAAATAACCAACATAAAAACTTAAAAGACTTACGAAGCGTATTTGAAGATAACATCGGAATTGGCCACTAATTTTCCATTAAGATAGAAACAAGTATAAGCACCTGGGATGTCTATTAGGCACCCAAGAACATCACCTGCTACCCAGTGACCACCTGGACAGGCATGACTTCTTGCGTTATACCATACAAGTTCTCTACAGCCATCGTATGCAACACTGTACTCATCATCTCCAATGCCGTAGCCATCCTGTGGAATTAAAAGCAAAAACGATTAATTAATTTATACGCAATTGAAAGATAGAATAATTTGACTTGGATACAAAAATTTAGAGAAACAGTTTTTTAAGCACAAATAGTGGGTCTAAACATGAACTTGGATGGCAGTAAGTAGGAAAAAAGGTTGAACAAATTCTGCTCTGGAATGGTTGGTGGTAAATGTAGAGAATGAATTCAAGGGCCCATGAGAAGCTTACAGTGCTGAGAAAAGGACCAAAGATAGGTAATAATACTGTCTGAAAATAGTAGTGGTCAGGTAAAAAATGAATAACATTCCATTTTGCCTATTTACAGGTATAATTCAATGCTTCAATCTTGTATTCTGTTTTAATAAAATGTGCAAAAAAATACAATTATTATCGAACTGAAATTATATGGTAAAATATATTTTAAAAGATATTCCGCAATAATTAAAAGTTGTTTTGCCAATTTGATCCCCGAACTGAATAAAACAGGAAAAAACTCCAATTTTCAAAATGAATACCAAAGCTTGTGATAAAACTAACAGAGTAAGATGCAAGTCAATATTTAGTATAATAGGGTTCCAAAGAAAAAAATAAAATAAACATATATTTTCTTAAACATGATATAATAACTCACAATTTGCATATAATATTTAACCAAATAGAAGTTATTTTATACCTTACTTCTTACAACAAAATTTTGTTTATGTTTACACCATTTGATTTGTTTTAGTGCAAAAAATACCAAAAAAAACATGGATTGAAGTTAAAATAATATACAAGAAATAAATTGACAAAAAAAAGATATTGTGATTAATTCTGGGTTTGTTTATTATTGTTATTGAAATAAAATGTGACATGTCGAGAGAGTGTCAGAGTGTTTTGTTGACTGTTTGAAAAATATACGAAATGATATAAAAAAGACAAAAAACGACTTATTATTCAAGTTACAAGATAGAAGACAGTAACAGATATTAATAAAAAAATAAACTATACTTAAAAAAATTAACATACATGATTTAAAAATTTACTTCTTTTAGTTGCCCAACCAATTTGCATTACACCAGAACTAAGAAGTTTTGCCTCGTAGTACCAAATTCCATCGTCTATTTGAAATGTACACCTTACACTCTCAAATGAATATGCATCACATCTTGCCTATAAGAAAAATAAATAAATAAAAATAAAACAATAAAATCAGTTTACAAATAACAAACATTAATGATTATTATAGAAAACAACACGTATAAAAAGAAAAAATAGTTAACAGAAATAAAATATCACTTACTTCTAGGCCGTCAGGTGAAATTTTTAAATATTCACTAACATCTTTTGTGTTTAACATTGCCTTGATTCCAGACATATCCACAGATTCATATGAGAAAATACGGCCTTCAACTATAACTGAAAAAAATAAAAATAAAATAAATAAAGAGTAGGAAAAAAGGGAGTCAAGAAATTAGAAAAAATATATAATATGAAGATGTAGAGGAAAAAAAAAAAAAAATCCACCATTGCTTTCTCTTCAGCATACTCAAAAACTTAAGGGGGGCGTGGGGGGGTTGCCACCCTTCTCGGGGGGTGGAAATTCCTTAGCACAAAATAACCCTGGGAATCGATAGAAGATCCAATTTTAAGAAAAAAATGCAGTATAAAGTTTTTTTGTTAAATTAATATTTTTTGAGTTATTCGTAAAACAAAAAGTGTTGAAAAACATTTTTTCCAAAGAAAATTGCAAGATTTCGATCGTGAATAACTTAAAAAAATATTAATTTAACATAAAAACTTAATACTACATTTTTTTTCTTAAAATTTGATCCTCTATTGATTCCCGGGATTATTTTGTGCAAAGGAATTTCCACCCCCCGAGAAGGGTGGCAACCCCCCCACGCCCCCCTTAACCCTGTGTCCGCATATTTTGAAACGTCCGACGATAACTTGAGTAATTCTTGACTGATTTTGATGAAATTTGGTAAACATGTTCATTTTACCAATGCCCAGGACGAGTTCGTTGGACAATGTTATCCGTCCAAGCGTTCACGCGTAACGCTCACGTAAAAGTGAACTTCAAATTTAAAATTGGAATTTTAGGCCGGGAAAAAAATCAAACTTCAACTATTCAATAAGACAAACATTTTTTTGAAATACAATTTTTTAGTAATACCAACAGCGACACCGCTATGAAGTGTTAAAGATCACTAAAATTATATTAATATTTTTTGACATTAACAATAATGTTAATGTCAATATAGCAATAAAGTACATGATAGGATGCGAGGAAGCTATGTGCCACACTAATTGGCAGTCTATTTTTCTCAAACTTTAAAACTTCATGGATGAAGTTAAAAAACACTAAACATTTTTATTAGTGGCAAATTTTCACCCATACCTGGGTACCTCCAGGCTTTTATCATAATAACTATTGATTTACCTAGTTTTGAATTGTACAGAGATAAGGTCAGTCTTTATTTAAAGGTCATTAAATTAAAAAAAAAAATAAAATAAAATAAAATAAAAAAAATAAAAATTACACTAAGAAACCTTCCTTGCCATTAAAAAAAAAAAAAAAAAAAAAAATCTCGGCCGACCGCGTCCAAACGGGGCCCGTTTTGTCGGGCATGAAGAGGCGAATGCGTAACACCCTTCGGACCCCCTCGTAACGGTCGCACACCGGGCGTAACCGTCGTTAAAGGGCTACAGCCCATGTTCATTTTACCCCCAACAAGGCCCCCACAGCCAAGGAAACGCGGCGCTTACCTCGCAGGCAGTGCCGCTGCGACACGGGCCGTCCCACCCGGCCGCACACCCATCGATTCGCGTCAAGGCTCGGAGGCCGGTGACCCGCTAGAAACCCTCCCGAGAAAGTTACCGAGTCCACCCGCCCGACGACCCCTCGATTCGCGTCAAGCCTCGGCCCACAAACCCGGTGGCCGCCCCTTCGACGAGTGGGCCACGGGGCCGGTGCCGTCACCCCGACGCAGACACCTCGAACCGCGTCAAGCCTCGGCGGCCGGGCTCCGGCTAAAAACCCTCCCGAACAAGTTGCCAAGTCCCCCACAGCCAAGGAAACGCGGCGCTTACCTCGCAGGTGCTTACAATGCCGGTGCGACCTCTGCCCGACTGACGACCCCTCGATCCGCGTCAAGGCTCGGAGGCCGGGGACCCGCTAGAAACCCTCCCGAGAAAGTTACCCCGCTTGGAACCCGATACCAAGTCCCCAAACCCGGGTCAGGCTCGTCCCGGCCCCTCCGATGAGTGCGCCACGGGGCGGGTACCGTCACCCCCACGCAGACACCTCGAACCGCGTCAAGTCGCGGAGCCCTGGCTTCGAGTCGCGCACCCCTGCGCGCACTGAGCTTCGAGTCGCACCCCGCCGCTGACGTACCGGCTCGCGTCGAGTCTCGGAGGCGGAGCACCCCTCAGATGCTGCCTTTCCTGCGACGCTTCCCTCGCAGCGAATCGACTGCGGCAGCGAGGCGGGCCCCCGACCCGCGCCCGCCCCCGACTTCTATCTATTAGAATTGTATCCGCCAAAAAAAGGACTAAGTCCCGTGGCGCCTCCCTAGCAGTCGGGCTCGACGCCAACACCGACGGGCGGCCGGTGGGCTGTGCTTGCGCACGCCCGACCGACCGACCGCCTGCCCGGAGGGACGACCCGAAGGGGCCGAACCCCCGAGCCGGGGCGAAGTCTCAACAGATCGCAGCATGGCAACTGCTCTACCGAGTACAACACCCCGCNCCTTTTCCGAAAGCGCCCAAGATTGGCAGCCGTAGGTCAAGCAGGGAATGATACAGCTGTTGAATACCTTTCCTTTTAACTGTGGTGGCATGCTGCTTTTGAAGATGTATTTAAGGGACCAAAATTTCTGCCAAGCTAAGTTTGCCCTTCTTTTTACTTCTTTAAAGGTGCTCTCTTTATCGAAGGAGATAAGCTGTCCCAGGTAGATTGCATTTTCACTCCATTTAAGTTGCTTTCTATCTATTTTTATTTCGATTTCTTCTCCATTCGTCAACAAGCAAGTTTTCTCTGGGTTGATGTGTAGACCCACCGGTAGGCTAGCCTCTTTTAATTCTTGAAGCATAGAAGAAAGTTCTTCACCTGTCTCCGCGAATATAATAACATCGTCCGCAAATTTTAGGTTGCTTAATCTAGCTCCATTGATATTCAATCCTTTATTGCTCCAATTAAGTTTCCTAAAAATGCTCTCTATAGACGCAGAAAATAAATCCGGTGATCACGGGTCTCCCTGTCTCACGCCTCTACAGATGTTAAAGAAATTGCCACATTTTTCCAGCTTTACCCTAGCTCTGCTTTTTCCATGCCAGTTATGCAAAATATTAATTATTTTTTTATCACATCCTTGTTGTTGGAGAGCTTTAAAGAGAAAGTCGTGATTTAAAGAGTCTAATGCTTTTGAGTAATCTATAAATGCCATGTAGACGGTTTTTTGACACTCGATAGCTTTCTCGAATAACTGTCTAAGAACCTGGAGATTATCTATGGTGCTAAATCCTTTTCTAAACCCAGCCTGATCCCAAGAAAGATATTCATTAAGGTTTGTCTTCATTCTATTTTGTAAAATTTTGGCAAACACCTTACCAACAGTTGACATTAAACTGATTGGCCTATAGTTTTGTATGTCCTCCTTGTCACCTTTCTTGTGCAAAAGAATTATGTCAGAATCACACCATTCCTTTGGCACTCTTTCTTCTTCCACTACTCTGTTAAATAGGATGGTAATTTTCTCCGTTAGCAATGTCCCTCCTTCTTGAAGCATTTCTGTTGTTATACCATCGGCCCCTGGACTTTTTTCTTTTTTCAAGCTTTTTATTTCAGTCATTACTTCAGCCTTCAATATCGGTATAAATGTTTCTTCCCCAGATGTTAGACAATCTCTTAATTGAAATTTTTTGGCTCTGTTAGTTTCCTCTTTTTTCCTCTTCTTTTGATAGAATTCCGTGGCTATCTGAAGTATGTCGTCCCTAGATCTTATAAGCGACCCGTTGCGGCTTTTTAGGGAAGTCATCCAATCTTTACCTATATTTGTCATCTTCCTTGCTTTTTTAATTGAAACGTGGTCTTTAATGCAATCCTCAACTATTTTATTGTTGTAAGCTTCGAAGTCTTTTCTAATTGCTTCTCTAGTAACTGCAGATCTCGCTCAGTTCCTTTCTTTCACAAGAGGTTTTCCTGCGTTTACGTCTCAGGCCTTCCCTTGTTTTGATGAGTTTGTGAGTACTTCCAATACATCAATATACAACAATAACATGACCTTTAAATCAGATTCGAAAAAATGAAATACATTTTATTCAGGTATTTATTTATGAAACAATGAAAATTAAAACATAAATTCAGAAATAATAAACAAAATAAATTAATACTAACTATATTTATTACATACCCTATAGACCTGAGAAAAGTTAAAAGAAATTAATACTAACTATGTAATAAATTAATAGCAAATCATTTAAAAAACAATTTTAAATTATGACGATTCATCAAAAGATGGATTAAAAATTATAAAACATAATAAATAAATAAATAATGTTTTAAAAAATAAACTGAAATAAGTAAACGTTTAAATGTTTTGTTTTTAATTTAATGACCTTTAAAGACTGACCTTATCTCTGTATAATTCAAAAAAAGACAAATCGATTGTTATTATGATAGATAAAGATAATTCATTGTTCAGAAAGAGTCAAATACCACCAGAGTAAGAGAGTAACTAGAGAAAGTGTGTAGTGTTAGTTACTCACTCCCAAACCTTTGTATCCAAAACTCTCTGAAGACTCAATAATTTAACATGTTACACTTTGCGAAAATTTGTAACACAAAAAAGTAACACTTTTTTATTTTTGGCTAGGGGCACCAAAACTCCTTCAAGCCAAGAGTTCATCTTGGCTCATTCAGACACTTTTTGAGTTAATAATTGACAGGTAGTGCCTTAGTGTTCACAAGTTGGGTGGTGGAGGAAGTGGGTAGGGAAAAAAAAGAGGGATGTGCTTGGCAGGTGTGACCTGACGGTTAAGCGAGAAAGATGTTACTTATCTGCTTAAGCATAAACTTTTGGTACAAAAATAATAATTCAAAGAAACGTTTACCTTCTTTGAGTCTAGTATAAAATAAAAAATATAGTTTTGTAATTATTTTATTTATTTATTTATTTTTAAATTAATTTAGAAGAATATGGTTTTTTATTTTAGTTTTAANTTATTAAGGGTCCTATATTGAACATTTCTTGTTTGAAAAATTTATTTATTTATTTATTTTTTTTCACTTAATCTAGGTTTATTAAGGGTCCTATATTGAACATTTCTTGTTTGAAAAATTCTTCTGGATGGGGAAAACTAAACAATCTGATGAGCTATTAATGTCAATATTTTTTATTGAACAGCTAGTTTTAAAACAAAACAAAACAAAAAATATTATCATGATAAATAACAAACAAAAAGTAATAGCAATAAGAGGAGATGTTGTTCTATTTAAGTCGTGCATAGCCAGTTTTTAATGAAATAGACATACAAACAAAAAGAACACTAGAAATTCGCTAATTTGTTTTTTTTTTATTAAATGTCATAGAGAACAGTAATTTAGAAGATAACAAATATTAGCACCAGACTATACCAACTTCGGCAATACTCGGAAAAAGGGCCATCACGTCTTGGGACGAACTTTAAAAGAAAACTTACATAAGTTATCTAAGCACCATTGGGCACAGAATCCAACTTGAGCATCAATGAGATCTTTAGAGCCTAGGCGTGGTTCTAAACCTACAAGGGGGTTTCCAGATTTGGCAAGTTCACTTAATATAGTCATTTTATTCTCACCTGAAAAAAACAAAAGGTACTACTTTTAATAATTTCATTCATACAGCAAAGGTATTATGTTCAATAAAGAAAAGTTTATTATTTATTTATGCACCTAGGTAGTAAAGTAAAAGCCGAAGGAACCATGGTCCCTAAATCCCGAGGAGAAGCCAAGTGAATTAGACTTTTTAATTCCTGAGGCGCAGCCAAGAGAATAACGCTAATTAGCTCCTGAGGCGAAGCCGAGGGAGATAATTATCGCGAAGGGAATAATGGCACTTTACTCACGAGGTACATATAATATTTTATCTCCAGTAGTGAGTAAATACACATTTTCGTCCATTGCACAGTTTTTATTTATTATTTTAATAAATAACAATAATTATTAGCACTTTTAATAGCAGATATTAGAGATTTAATATTAAAAACAAATAAGAATTGGAATTAAACTCAAATAGAAGGTTGTATAGATGCAGGTTATAAACAAAGATAAACATGGTCATAAAAGCAGTGACACCAACATGATTTCAACAACTTCATTACATTAACCATTCATTTTCTACTAAATAATTAAGTTGCAATCTTTACTTTTTCACCCTACTTTACTTTTTCGACACTTTTACTTTTTCTCCCGACTTTTTGAATTCAGGGATGAAAAGACTTACTTTAGTTCCTCTAAACTAATTAAAAATCATAACTTTTTTCCCTACTGGAGATAAAAGACTTTAAACATTAAAAAAGTTTAAAGTTTAAAAAACTTTATAGGAATTCAAGAAGACCAATAGACATTGGCAAGTTTATAGATTGTAAAAATGATTAATTTTTACTCTTCACGTTTTATCCGTTATAAGATTAAGTTTCTTTTATAAGCCACAAAATTATCTTCTTTATTTTATAAATAAAAATTCTTGAGTAGTTGGCTCACTTTTGCAATATATCAACCCCTCCTTGAGTCATTCTTAAGTTAACTTTTAAAAAAATTTGATTGACTTTTTTTTTTAAATTTGATGGTTACAAAAAAATCCTTATACATATTTGAATCTTAGTGAGTCTCGTATTTTTCACCTAACAACACGTTGAATTAATTTTCCATCCTAAATAATTATGAAGCTATTTTCTAATATCATATGCTCATGAAAGTATTCATAATAAAGTATTCATTATAAAGTAATTCAAAAAGTATTCATTATAAAGTGCTCTAGAGAAGAAACGAGCCTTACACTGGAGACCATTTACAGTTAAAAATAAGCTATTCCCAATTCCACAATTTCTAATCAGTCTTTATATATTATTGTTTTTAATGTTTTATTAAAAAATAATAAATATATTAAAGCTTTTCTTTAAAAAGAAAGTAGGAGAATATAGGGGGAAAGTGAAATATTGTATAAACTATCAGATTATGTCAGTAAAGTCAATTTAATGTAGAAAACATATGAGATAAGGCACATTCAGTAATTAGGACAGCAAACAATATCTAACACGAGTCCAAATAATTATACCATATCCAATAACCAAACCTTTAAAAAAAAAAAACAATAACCAAACCTTTAAAAAAAAAAAAAAAGTTTTATATATAATATAATATGATTTTAAAGAAAGTTTGGTCTGTCTGTCTGTAACAGACCGAACAATATTATTTATAAGATATTTAATTAACCCTTTAACTGCTGCACAAAAAATAGAGGGTCACCTAGCAGCGGGGGTTTTAAGAAGAATTTCTAATTTTTTAATTTTTTTTTTTTATTTAATTTTTTTTACGTAATTTTTTTTTCTATAAAATAATGTTTAAATATAGTTGACCTAGTTATATTATAGTAATTAATCAAAAACTAGCAGAAAATTAAACAGAATAACGAATTTTGCATTCCAAA
>KZ652518.1:98835-110359 GCA_001010745.2 Gerris buenoi | reverse complement strand
TGTTTTTTGACAAAATGGCGCCGAAAATTAAACACTATCCCTAAGTGGTATATATATTTGTAATCTAATCTTCAATACCTTCCTTTCACTTGATACCCCACTCAAAATTAAAGAAAAAAAAATGCCTGAGTGATATGAATTATCCGCCATCTTGGATTTCCAGTAAGTCATATCGGATTGCCTATCTTAATACTTCTATAGCCCAGCAGACCTCACATTTTGCATATTTTTCTATATTTTTAGTAACATCGGAAGAACAATTTTAGGGGGGAGGGACAATCAAAATTTCTGTTTTTTGACAAAATGGCGCCGAAAATTAAACACTATCCCTAAGTGGTATATATATTTGTAATCTAATCTTCAATACCTTCCTTTCACTTGATACCCCACTCAAAATTAAAGAAAAAAAAATGCCTGAGTGATATGAATTATCCGCCATCTTGGATTTCCAGTAAGTCATATCGGATTGCCTATCTTAATACTTCTATAGCCCAGCAGACCTCACATTTTGCATATTTTTCTATATTTTTAGTAACATCGGAAGAACAATTTTAGGGGGGAGGGACAATCAAAATTTCTGTTTTTTGACAAAATGGCGCCGAAAATTAAACACTATCCCTAAGTGGTATATATATTTGTAATCTAATCTTCAATACCTTCCTTTCACTTGATACCCCACTCAAAATTAAAGAAAAAAAAATGCCTGAGTGATATGAATTATCCGCCATCTTGGATTTCCAGTAAGTCATATCGGATTGCCTATCTTAATACTTCTATAGCCCAGCAGACCTCACATTTTGCATATTTTTCTATATTTTTAGTAACATCGGAAGAACAATTTTAGGGGGGAGGGACAATCAAAATTTCTGTTTTTTGACAAAATGGCGCCGAAAATTAAACACTATCCCTAAGTGGTATATATATTTGTAATCTAATCTTCAATACCTTCCTTTCACTTGATACCCCACTCAAAATTAAAGAAAAAAAAATGCCTGAGTGATATGAATTATCCGCCATCTTGGATTTCCAGTAAGTCATATCGGATTGCCTATCTTAATACTTCTATAGCCCAGCAGACCTCACATTTTGCATATTTTTCTATATTTTTAGTAACATCGGAAGAACAATTTTAGGGGGGAGGGACAATCAAAATTTCTGTTTTTTGACAAAATGGCGCCGAAAATTAAACACTATACCTAAGTGGTATATATATTTGTAATCTACTCTTTCATACCTTTCATTTGATACCCCAATCAATATTGTAAAATAATATTTTTTTCTCACGACTTGAATTATCTGCCATTTTGAAATTGAACAGCTGATAATTTTTAGTTCGCTATATTTTTCCTGTGTGCGCGTCAAAATGATCTTTTATACTGGAAAGTTTCATGTTTTTATCTCTTTTGGTTCAAAAGTTATTGCAACCGTACAGAGTGACAGACAGGGTTTCTTTTTTTTTGGTTTTACCAACGAAACCCTAAAAATGCTTAAAATCACAAATAGTATATCGGTAATATAAAACATATTCAGACACTAAAAAACAATTACAAGGAAATTAACCTTCTTATATTAGGGTTGTTGAATTAGGGTAAAAAGAAGTTATGTACCAATGGCTCAAATTATTTTGAGACTACTACAGAGGGACGCACCACTCTGTAAAATGGAGGAACAAAAAACATCACAGGACTATAGGGCATTGTATAATTATGGATTATAAGTATAGCTCAAACATTATTAATAAAATGGGTCCATTTGACACTATCTTAGCTGATATTAAGTTTTAACATTTAGAGAAGAATATATGGATAAATTAAGTAAGTAATATCATTTATCTAGAACTGTACTGGAAGTGGGTGGAGTCCAACATACAATCCTTGATTTTAGTTCATCGATTAACACTATTCTCATGAAAGGTATACTGGCTATTCCTTCCTTCATCAGTGTCCCTCTCTCAGTGTTCACACATCATCACAATATAAATGAGTAGCTACTTAAGTGTAGTGGCTTTTATCTGATTATGAGTGCCAGTTATGCAGTTTATACAGCTGATAGAACAACACTCCAACATCTTATCACCTATAACTACTTTTATTGGCAGTTAACAAAATATAGCAGTTAACTTAGTTAAAATATATATCAAGAAAATGATTGAGTTGGTTTGTGACTGTTCATGTATAATGTGGGTAGGTTAGCAAGATGCTGTCAAATAAAACACAGTGAGAAAGTTTATGCTAACATTTCGCTAAATTTACAAAGACTGGACCAAATTTCAGAACTGACACCAAAAATCTAAGCAATAGCTATACAATTTTAATTAATTATTTTTAGGATAATAATAGTTATTTTCATTATATTGCTTCTGAGCTTTCAAAAGGATTTAAATGAAATTTGGATGGTAGGTCATAATTACCGCCATTGTTGGTTCCATACATAGGTTTTAGCCTTTTCCTCCCATTTGTTTCTCTTCCACATCCACACAAACATGCATTTATTTACATCTATATCTTCTAAAGAACTCAACTGATTATTAAGAAATTTGGATGGTTTGTCAAAAGTAGCCTGCAGGTAGCCCCAGATCAATTTCAACAATCTGCGCTTTTTAAATGTTGCTAAAGTCGGGTTTACACGATCCAAGTCAGTTTTGACTCTACTTTGACGCTATTTTGATCATGTAAACAGTGTGTCAAAGTCAACTTCGACATCCAAGTTGAGTTGGATGTGCTCCATCTAAGTAGACTTCGATAAAAAAAAAACAGAAATGACGCCCTCCTGACAAATGAGAACGAGCTGTCAAAATATGACAAACGTGAGGTTGAGGTGGGTTTTGTTAACAAGAAGGTGATATATCACCACTGTTTTAAAACTTTATAAATACAATTTAACAGGAAAGTTCTAGAGGGAAAAACATTTTACACAATCTATCTTAACCTCTACTTTAAAGTGTATCAAAATTCCTCTACTTGTACCAAGTTTATTTTGATTGTGTAAACATAACTTCAAAATTCCACAAACACAAGTGGATTTGATCAAAGTGACTTGGCCCAAGTATACTTGGATCGTGTAAACCCGGCTTAAATTGATTCTTTAATACATGTAAAAATCAAAACAATTTTGACAGATTTAAAAATTGGGAAAATAAAATTGACAATAATAGGTGATAAAAGGATGTGAGGAAGCTATGGGCCACACTAGTTGGAAGACTATTTGTTGCAGTTTATATAAGTACTTGTTTCATTATTGTAGTCTTAGCTAAAATTAGTTGTTAATTAATTCTTATTCGACTAATCCGCCTACCTGACATATCTTACCCTTTCCTAGTCGTTGGATTTTCAACTGCACCTTCATTCATCCCTTTGAAACATGTTTTACAGTCTACAGTAAAACATGTTTCAATGTCAACATGTTTCAACTGTTGTCTACAGTTTTACAGTTATGTACTATTTTTATTTTATACACTATTTTTGGCCCAGATAATGCTGATAAATTAATCAAAACATTAGCATTAACTTTCTCATTGTGTTTTATTTGAAGCATCTCGGTAACATACCCTCTCATCATTCAGATAAAAGTAAATAATTTCTCCCTAATTGAAGTTGCTAATTATTAATAATCCAATAAACTTCCAACCCACATACTCATAATTCAAAAAAACACTTTTTACTGGCTAAAATACTTATAGCTGTGGTAAATTAGGAAATAATAATAGTTAAAAACAAAACTGTAAAAAATCTACTTATGATAATTATGTTATGAGTGGTAGTTAATATCAGATCATTTGCTTAAATAAAAGATGTTACACAGAGAATTCACATAAGTTCATATTAAAAATTTATAATATACTATATAAGGAAGTATAAACTGTAAATCAGATAGGTAGTTATTATAAGTATTCAGGTTAAAGTTAATTGTTTGCATTGTGTAGAATACAGCATATTAGCAAGGTCTTCTTAAATAAAAGGTATAGCATTGACAATACATTCTTTAGATATTTGTTAACTAGTTGCTTTGATTGCTGCTTAGATCAGATGATAAAAAAGTTATAAAAATATTATATCCTCGAAAAATTCTCTTGATTAAAAATTCAATACAAAAATGGGCATTGACTTCAAACTAAATATTGAAGAAAAATTTACCTTATTGGGCAGTGGTGAGTCATCTAGAAGAAGGGTTATAACAGCAGGTCCCAGAGGATTATCAACAGGAATCACATTGACCATAGAATTGACGACTTGAATCCAGCCGTCATCTTGATCTGCTATGTTATGGAGTTTGTATAATTCATCAGGCGGTTCTTGGTCACTAGAAAACAAAAACTGAACGTGACATTCACCCAAACAAAATAACAAGGATAGAGTGGGGCCACACTAAAAAAAAAAACACCCACATATGTAAGGGTACATACAAACAACTTACTTTTCAACAAGGGTTCCTATAACTTTTAAAGTGTCCAAAATAAGATTGTCTACGACTTTAGACGAAACGGATTTCCACCAAACCGACGCACTTCCAGGTACGTAAACGTCTCTCACGTCCTCGGCATTGTCACCTAAGCTATTCGACCTATGGACCCTACGACTAGGCTGCTGATTAGGTCTACAATTACGTTTACAATGGCATATACCCATTAGAAGTTATGTTAATGATGAGATACACACTTGACGGCTTGAAACGCGAATCGAGAGAAATCTGTTGCGACGACGAATCACTCTACATGACTGACTAAAAAATTTTCTGGAACCAAACACTTGCTCTTTTAATAAACGATAAGATTCATAACAATGCCCCGATACTCTCTTGAAAATCCACTACACTCTACAAGTCACAAAATTCGATTTTGTTTAACTTTTCCTATAAAAAGGTCGCGAACCAGCTGCAAAATCACAAATAAATTTGAACATGACGTAACGACAGTGTTACCAAACTGTTCATTTTATTTCAGTAAAATTTAAATAGATTCTGTTGGCACGTCTACATCAGCTGCTTTTAACATCTGTTTTCTATTTATTATCGTACCCTTAATCACAATCCAATCACTATTATTATCAACTGTTTTTGTTTATTATTGCACCTTCAACCTTTTTTCTTTATTGATTATTTATATCCATAGTCATAGTTGTAATAATTGGTTATTTTTTTTTTAATAATACTTTATTATAAAACCAAAGTTTAAGCCACTTTTTGAAGCGAAGGCTTTGCTCGTTTCTCTTTACTCTTGCCCCCTCTCTGCTTTGTTCACTTTTCATATTGTTGTGATTGTGATATTGTTTATTATTACAGTATACTTTTAAGTTGTACGTAAGATGTGCTAGCAAGTTTTTACGAACTAAATTTAACTTGAAATGGCTAATATGCTTACTAAAAAAATTTGCCTTCAAAAACCAAGTCAAAATACTTTTTTGGATGAAATTAGAGTAATAAAAAATATTGTCGATTTTAGAATATCGGCAGTTGAAAGTAAAATAGATTTTCTAATTGCTACTTGTACTTCGATTAGTAATTCGGAATTATTAAAATCTCAGCACAAAGATAATGTTAATAATTTGAATAGCCTTTCTGAACAGCTTCTTCACAAAATTAGAAATATTGAAGAACTATTATCTACTATAGGTCTAGGTGATAGCTGTAAATCATGTAGACACTGCGGTAATGATGGGTAAGGTTTTTTTTAATGAGTTAAAGATATGTATTTAAACAACTAAGCAGATCCAGATAATGTACAGAGTAGGCGGATCCAAGTATTGATATATTATTTTATATAATACATTTTCCATAATATAAATTATAACTCTTGTGACAAAAAACATAATCACTCCTGCGTATATAAATTATAATATCCCTGTGTCTAAATTAGTATAAAGACAAAGGGACACAATATATTCTTGCATTAGAAGTTGGACACTTTATTTCCCACTTAGTAAACATTCATTTTCAAAACCAAGCAGATTTTTAAAATGTAAACTATTTCTAATACAGACTAGCTTGGAGAATAGACTTCTGCGGGTTGTCTCATCATACATGTGTAAATGTTTCAGTGAAATCCACGTCAAATAGGGATTAAAGTCGGTTGTTATCCTCAGGAGTTGATTCATTGTGATGTTAACTCAAAAAAAAAAAAAAAAAAATAGAGGCTGAATTACAGTGTACGGTGCCCCTTCTGAAGGTGAAGGTGTCCCTTCTGATAACACGTTATCTCAATGTCGACCTTTTTCGAGACTTAATATATCGATATATCTTGTCCTTTAAACTCTTTTATATTTTCGAGTTTGACCTCTACCTGGTCTATATGCAGGAGGGTTGTTTTTCTTCAGAAAATGAGCGGAGCACCGCGAAGCGGCGATAAAAAATTCTAGGGCAAAAAAAAATTAAGGATTTCAATTTTTATAAGTTTTTGGTAGTATTCATACTACGGAACTGAATCCCGGTGCTGAAGCCTATTTTTCTCGGTCTGTCTCCCTCTGTAAAGAGTAATTATAATTTGATTTAAAATAAAAAAAAATTAAGGTTAACAAAATTGAATTCAAACACATTTTTGTTTACTGTGTAAAATTACGCAAATCATGCATTATTTGGATATATCGAAATATGACATCATTAATACAATCGATAGTACCGATTTGTGATATCTAGTAGGGGCACCGTACACTGTAGTTTTACCAAAATAGAATAGAAGAATACATTTTTGAATTTTCTCAGTTTATATTCCTCTTGATTTCTCTGCCATTCTACAAGTAAATTTTTTTAATATAAAATATAAAAAACACAAAATTCACTCATTTTGACACACAATTTATCAACTTTGACTCACTCATCACTCAATTCGAAAACACAAAATATATCTTTATAATCCATGAAGTATGCTAGTGATAATTTCAAGCTGGAAAATAAGTTGGTTTCTAGGAGATGGTGTAATTCACAGAATTAAACAGAAACCAGTGCCACAAGAAGGGGATTGTTTTGATAAATTTTATCGTCTATTTCAAAGCTGAGTTAAAGGGCTCACGCCTGGGTGTCTCAATTTTATTTGAGACCTCTCTGCATTCTCACCACCTAATATTAGGTGTATGTATTTTGTTCTTTCCCAGAAGCGAAATCTTTTCGTCTTAGAGCAATTTTTGTTTTGAGTTGAAAGAAAAAAAGTTTGAAAATAGTTAGTATTTTGACTGGACCGCTGTTAGTTTACTACACAGTAGTTTAACGACATATGCAAGAATCCAGTGCCCAACTAATAATTAAAACCTTTTTTAATACAATAAAAATAAAGCCTTTTTTTAATTAAAAATAACTTTTATTTAATTAATTTTTATTTCGTATTAATATTATTTTTTCTAGATTCTAGAGCATACCTATTTTATCAGACTGCCAAATTAAAATATTAAAATGGCTCAGTATTTCAGATCTATACTTTGTAGATTTTTCCTTTCAGTTCTTTCCCTTTAAATATTCTACTAATTCTGTATGAATTCCAAGTCAATATGAACTCCCCTAAAATTTTAACAGATTGCAATAGAAACAACTAACATGTAGTCTCTTCTCAATATACAATTTCCTTTTTCTTATAAAACTAGTTATGTTTAATTTTAGGGATAACAGTTCACTGAAGTCTAAACACTCCGATGTAATAATCAGTGCGGGAGATGAATTGGTATTGAAACTGCCTAATGTTGATGATTTTCCAAATGGAAGTTGGCTTGGTAATGAGTCAGATCTTAGACATCGAGTTAGAGTAAATATTGACCCTTCGTAAGTATCTGTTGATGGAATTACTTATTATTATTACTAATAGCTACTAATGTTTTTTAGCCAATCACAAGTACACCCTACCCAACACAAGCTTAGAAAATTTACAGAATTCGTGTGAGTGAGAGACACCAAGGGATAGGAACTGTTTTAACATCAGACATTACGTCTTTAAGATGTTGGCTCGGCTTTACACCATATCCTGCATCGTTTTGTCACGGACTCAACAGGGGCTTGGTGATATAGACATAGACGTAATGTCTAATGTTAGAACAGTTCCTATGTGCCACACTTGCTTGACACATCCCTTGATGTCTCTCACTCAGACAAATTGTGTAGCTAATTGCAGTGTGCAAAGAAGGTATAATATTGCAGATCAGTAAATTTAATATGTTCTTATTAATTTCAGAGTACTTATTCACATTAATGAGCAATGTACAACGCCGGAGAAAATGGCTTTAACACTTGTTGACACATTATTTCCACGAGATGTTCTGGCTATTTCAAATCTTTCAGGAAAAGGGAGGCACTCCAAACAGCAACTTGATCCCCTTCTTGTATGTTTAAAAAAATCCTAATATATTTAAATTTTATAGATTTTATTTTTATAGAGGGTAGTTTAGTGGGGCTATTGGTATTAAAATACTCTGCAGATTATGTTAGAAGCGGAAAACAAAAATAAGATTTTTTAGACAGAGTTTTTATTCAAGGAATCTAAGCTTATTAAAATAATCATAATAATTACTAGATGAAAAGAACTTTTTATATTCTACATCTTTTAATTTTCTGTTTCAATTTTTTCAGTTTTAATTTTCTGTTTCCATCAAAATGAAGATTGTAAACATGGGTCAAGTCAAAACAAATAACATAACTTCCGAATTTTTTTCTAATTAACTTTCCGTACAGCAAATTTTCCTTAAAACAAATTATATCCTGCTGAAATATGGCTAAAAGTATTAAAATAATGCATTGTCATCGTGTTCTGAGCTATCCTAAAAGTTTCAAATGTCTAGCTACTCGGGAAGTTAGCTAAAAATCTGTTGCAAGATTTGTGCTGGGCAAACAAACAAACAGACAAACAAGAAATCAAGCTAATAAATACGTAGTAAAAATCAATTAAAATATCAAAAATGGAAAATAGGATGGTTAAAATAGATATTAGATTTTTACTGCTTATTTTAAGTTATTACCAATATAGTTTTGAATGCTGTAAATAAAATTTTAAAAAATCCTGTTTCTTTTAAATTTTTGATTATTTTATTATTGACCTATTGCTAATTGCTTTTATTTATCATTATTTTTCCTTTAGATATATGGTGTAAAATGTCATCTGAAGTATAAGTTTGACATATCTGATGTAGATTGGTATAGAATTAAACGGAATATTGACTCTAAATGCAGAACTATTTGGAGAAGAAAGAAGAGAGGATTACCTCTTGGGAAGCAAAAAGTGAGATTATATTAATATTCCTTGTTAACAAAAAAGTGTTAAAATGCTGGTTTAAATCTAGTAAACTTTCTATTTTTTATTATTATTATTTTTTAAATACTACGCTTTATCAATGGATAAATATTATAATGTCAATTTGTATTTCTTTATTTTTAGGCAAGTTCAAGTGCAGCTAGTCTTTGTCAAAGTGATCTAAATGATTATGATTCATCTGATGATTGTTCAGAACAGGTATGAATAATTGCTTCCCCTGTTGTACACCTGCAAAAGCTATTTGTGACTGCCGTAAAGGCAGTGAAAGAATAGAGAATCGTTTTACTGAGATATGACTGGTATATTATATTAAACACAACTTTTGTTTATATAATAGACATCTCCTAGAAATCTCGTAAAATAAGTTTCCCTCTCCTACTTGGATCAGGATTGACCAAATGACGTCTCTTAAAACAACTCTGCCTGACCAAGTAGGATCAGGAAACAACCCAAATAATAAAATTTGGTGACACAAATTAATCCAAAATAAACAGAATAAATAACCTGACCACAGCGGCCACACTAATTATTACCTATGCTTGAAAGAATGAGTAAAAAGGCAGTATACCATTTCAAGGCAATCATTTAGTTAGTTGCCTTCCTCAAATTACTTTATGCATAAATATTCCCTTTTCTAATAGTTAATTAGACTTAGGGATATTATTACCTTTATGTGCAGAAAAGTGATGTTCCTTTGTCCAAAGTTTTTTGGTCTAAATATCCCATTGTCTTAATAGCTATTTAGGCAAAATAATTCCTTATATTCAATAAACAAATAAAGGGAGGGTAACCAATTAAATGTTTGCATCATGTTACCTCATTAATTGAAAAGGTTTTTATGTGGACTTGTAGAATATATTATAAGAGTGAAGGAGATTGGTTGGAATAAAAGTCCAATACATAAATACGTGGTATGTGTAAACCACACACACCACGGATTTTTATTCCTACCAATCTCCTTCACTCTTACCTCATTAAGTTTTTAAATTAGTACCTGTAGCTGCCAGTAACTTTTTTTAATGCATAGGCTGTTGTAGTTGATGTCATAATGGAGTTCTAGATCTTCCTGTAGTGATCATGTCATAGTAAATGTATGTTCCATAATTTAACCTCCTATGATGTAGGCATCTTCAAGGAAGATGTCCTATGGCTATGTCACCTCCAGAAGACTAATGTGCAATGTTTCAATAACTGGGGCCTATGAAAGGTCAAGATTTTTAATTCTAGAAGGTCGGGCCAACTAGACAAACAAAAATGTCACTGGCCCCATCCCTCTCACAGGCCTAGTGGGTTTATTTTTTCCTGAGTTAAAAAGTCACAACTCGTAGTGCGCATTTCCAAAACTACGTTTTGATTTAACTAATCCCTGTACATATTGCTTCACCAAACTCTGTATAAAAATATCAAGTTGTTAATTATCTAAAAATAAGAAAGATATTTAATTATGCCCTGTTCTGAGTGTTCAATCTTGTTTAAGGTTGTGTGCTATGAAGTTATGGATTCTCAAAAAGTCAATGATATTGCCCCTGATGAGGATATAGAATTATCTTCTTGCAAACCTCCATCTGAAGATGATTTTCAACTTCTACCTGTAAGTATTTATTGTAAATTTTGCTTTTTATTTCTCTCTCTCTCTCTCTTTTCTTCCTAGTACTTATGTAGATCATCAAAATATCAATCAAGATCCTTCATATTTAGTTCAACTTGTACTTAGCTAATCAAAATGTTAATTGTTTCATTGAGTTAATTCGGAAACATTGTAGAAAGTAGTCATGCAAAAAGTCAATCGTTTTTCAATAATACTAATAATCTCATCGAGTAGAGGAGTAAAGTGGTCGGATAACCCCCCCTGTCGAACGGGACTAAAATAAAAAAAAAATACTAATGTGATTTGAAGTTTTTAAACTTAATTGCATTCATCATTAATTTCATTAACGTACCACTGTATATAAAATTGAATTATATCAGACTGGAAAAGCTAAGAATGATAATATTCTGCAAAATATTTTATAGATGCTCTTGCTTTTCTCTTTCTCAACCCTTTCACAGCTGCAATATTGATCTGGATTTTTTTTTTTTTTTTTTTTTTTTTTTTTTCATGCTTCAATCATATAAGTTCTTACTACATGTGGTAGTTTTTTGGTTTCAGTCCCATTCAATGTACACGTTGTAGTAAAAATAATTGTAATAAGGTATCAAACTGATTCCTTGTGAATAATAAATTGCTGCCTAACTCAACACCCTGCATCCCATGGGCGCCCATATGAATTTTTGTAGGGGGGGGGGCCAACATCGCCAGTGAGT
>KZ652518.1:57935-76272 GCA_001010745.2 Gerris buenoi | reverse complement strand
GAGTCACAGTTACCAATGACAGCGCGCTTTTAAATGGAATGTTTTCCATGACCCGTCTTTTAATTACATGAATCGCGTTTTAAGTTTGCTGTAGTTTATAATACAAATATATCTATTTATCTATAAATATCACATATTATGTGAACAAATTAATTTTACATTTTACTTCAAAATTTTACTGAAGCAGTGCTTCCTTTGCTTCCTCGCACCGCTCGCCACTGCTCGAAACCCTAAAAATCAGATGAGTAGTTTTGTGCGCATGTGGAAGAGAAACAAATGAGCACTTGAGTATATAATCGTATGTGGGACCAGCAATGGACTAATTATGACCTACCATCCAAATTTAATTAAATTCGGATTCGGACAGAAATGTTCTCGTATGCGTATGCATATCTGAAACGGATTTCTGTCTTGGAATTTTTGAAATCGGAAACCTGAAAAATGTTTGTTCTTCGAAATGATCACATAGCTTCCGTTACCTTTTGTAAGCTCGGAAGCAAAAATTAACTGCCATACCCTTAAGCTTAAGTAGAAAATAATTAATAAAGTTGATTTTTTTTAGTTTAATCGATGATTTTTGTTTTTCGCCATTTTAAACGTAAACCCCACTCCCCACTTTTATTTTTATATTTCTATAACATTTTGGTAAACAGGAACAAGGAAAATCAAAAGAAAAGGAACTTTAAAACAAATTTTGTCAAAGTCAGGTGACAGGTGATTCTCCGTTATCCAGAAATTTTAAGAAGCATATAATATTATAAAAAAGAAGGACAGAGAAGTAGACATGAGACGGACACCATCACGAGATTATATAGGGTTCAGTTTTTCGACTTATTTATTGGTCTTAAAATAAATCCAAAAAAGTTGATAATTATATGTTATTGAATAATTTCAGAATTAAATAGCATGTAAGTTCCTGATGGGTGAGTAACCTTCGCAGCGTTAATTTGACTTGAAGCTCGAAATGGCGCCGCGAGGTAGATAAGCATTCAACTACCTTACAGCAAAATAATATTTTACTTTAAAAATAGTTGCACGTTTTAAAAGTAAGAAACGTGTATTACAATCTCTTTTTAATCTTTTATATCACGTTTATGTTGTTTTGTTTTTATTATAGTAGATAATCTTTTTTTTCTTACTCAGAAGATTATAATTATTCTTACATTATATCTGGAGCGGGTTTTCTCGGCATGTTTGACTAATGCCATGTAAATTACTCAAACCGTTACTCCACCCTCTCTACTTGAAGAAACTCATATTAAATGCCATTAATGGAACCTTATATAATTTTATTCTCGCGCCAAACGAGTTTATGGTTTTTTTTTATTTTATTTTTCAAACTAGGCTCGACTCCCACTCACTGCAAAAATGCTGGGAATGCTGATTCTCTAAGTAGATAATAGAATTGCCATTAAGCACTTAGAACTTAAGGGGAAAATATCGTGTCCGTCCGTCCGTCTTTCAGCCACTAAGTTTTATACGAATTATATTTTAAATATTAACTTCATTGATAAAATGTAGCTTTTTTTTTAACAAAATTAGCCACGAGAAGACTGTTGATAATGAATTAGACCAAATAATAGATTTTTTTCTTGTTTTTACGGCTTATAAGAGAAGAATAGCGGGTGATTTCAAGGACTTTAAGTTAATTATAAAAAATAAACATTTAATAGTTTGTTTTAAGATTTGAAAAACGAAACAAGATAACTATGATTAAAAAAATAAAATGTTACGTTTTAAAAATAATAATTATAATCGGATAATTTTTTTATTACTTTTTTTGGTTGGTAATACTTAGTGGCTGTCAGATGTGGTGGATGTTGTGTTTTGTGTTTTTTACCCCCTTATGTTGACAAAAATGTTTGTTTTATTAAAGTGTAAGTTAATTTTATCAGATTTTCTCACGATGCCGATAGTTAAAATCACGGTGGATAACATTTGTTCATTTGAGGCTGTGAATTTTACTTAAAATCAAGAGAATAAATCAGTGAGAAAATATGTCGATCTTCAGCAATCGGAGTTCTAGTTCCACCAGAAAATCTGAGTCAGTATTCATTTATTCTTCTGTATATTTTAATGAATGCATCACTTAAAAAGTTTAACATGGGTTTTGTTTTTTAATCTGTGTTTTTTTAATGCTGTTTATTGTTGTTTTTGTAGTGATACTATGAACGATGACACTGACGACAAAGACGACACTAAAAGGTAGGGAAACCTAATTCTTATCCGCAAACTTTAATTGTTCAATTCAATTTAATCATTCAACATTTCCTATATCTTATATATCTTATCATATTATCTATCTTTATTGCTTCAGTGTTAGGATTTGCTTTGTTCTAAATTGTAAATTTAATGCACCTAATCATAATATTGGTTTTATTTTGTGAATAATTTGAAGGTAGGTTTTCTTCTTTACTTCATATAATATAAGATATTTATCAATATTAATATATTGATAATAAAGCTTTTTATTCTAATCAATTTAGGTTTAATTGAAATTGTTGATCTTTCAAAGCAATTGTTATTTTGTAGGGATGTTTTACACAGAAATTTATATTGATATAGTGTTACCTTGTTCTAACTTTGTTACATATTAATTGTTTGCATTACTTAAACAATACTATTCAATCAATCGTATATTATTATATTGTTGTAATAAAATTGATTTATATTGCTCTTCTACTCAGATGACATATAGTCTAAAACTTAATTTGTTAAATAGTTGCTTCTATATATTCTAATATCAGTTTTACCTTCGATTGCAGTACATATCAGTTAAATTGAGTTTACATATTTACCAAAAAAAGACAGTTTGACCTTAAAATCATACTAAATGAACTACAGATCATGTTCTTGCCAATACAACTTCAACAATTATAGCCTGTTTACCCTAATCCAATGTTTCTCTTACACATATATTTCACGAATTCAGATTAATAATAAGATCCTTATTGAAGCTACAGCCAATTTAGGGCTTTGACCTGCTTTCGACCTGAAGGGCTTTTACAAGTCTATTTGGAATGGTGACACGAATATAGCTTGTCACTTCATTAGCTGTATCACTTCATCAGCCCTATTATTTGGATTTAAAATGGATATCACTTCACATAAGTAGCAGGAACAAATTAAAATTACTCTGCCAGAGAAAGCTGTTACAATAGTTAATTTTGTCTTTGGTTAATTAAATAAAAAGTAGAATATTTAAAATGTTATTACTCTCAATCTAGGGATTTGTTTAGCTGTATTCATACTCGCTATATGGCTATATGGGTTGTTTGATAAGTCCTACAAAGTCAAGATGTGTTAGATCTAGTGTATTTTTATTGAATGGAAACTATTAGTGTTATTACTAATCAAAGCGAATGAATAAAAAACCTAAAATCACCCGTAAAGTATCAAAGTAAAGAGGATTATCAAAACAAACTAGGTTTTATGATAAAAACTCTTATCTTTAAAGATGCCATCATTTTGTTTTTGTTTTTTTCACCATTGGAACTATCTTCAGGGGTGTTAAGGATTCTATACACACTTCAACTTGTCCAACTGTGTCTTTGAACTTGGTTGAATAACTTGCCCACACACACTCTAACTGGTTTATACAATAGACTCCGTCTGGCCCAAATATCAAAAGATTTTGATGTGTTCAACTTGTTATTTAGTCTCTCAACCTGTCTTGTCCAACTTCAACTACAACACAACTAAGTTCGACAACAAGTAGAAGTGTGTTCGTTCTTTCAGTATTTTGATGTTGATTCAAAGCAACAGCAGACTGATCGCATCCACAAATTCTATGGAACTGACTGATAGAAATCCTCTTCTAGTTCTAAGATTTTATTTGATATTTCCGGGATTTGCTATTACATGAGGGATTTTTCACTGCATATGTTCTGAACCGATAAAACCATTATTGATAGGGTTACCATTTTCTTAAAGAAAGAGCCAAGAGTTTCCACACTTTTGAATGGCTGAAGGGTAATCCATATTATTAAGGATCTCTTCTATTTTTCTTAGTTTTTATCACTGTAAACCTAAATTATTATGATTAAACCCAGCATTGGAAACAAATAAAATAAAATATTTTAGTTTTGTTTTGAATCTTACCATCTTGCACTCAAAATCTATTCAGTAACTTTCAATTTTTTTTGTAGAATTTGCCATCATCATGCCTCCTCAACATAGTGCTGCAGACTGATTGAATCGAAATGGTCAAAGAAAGTGATAAATTAAGCAAAATAATAAAATTCTTAGATAAACTAGGAGGAAGCATATCAGCTACATTAGTGGAGCAGGAATTTGAAATTTTACTTTTTATTATTATTTGCTCAAAATATTAAACTATTTTTTTTAAACTATTGGTTTTATTGTATGTAGTCAACATCAGCTCTTCTTTTCCCATAACTGCAACAGTTTTTGGGACAGTACATTCGCGAAAGTTAATGTTTGACTTTTTCTTAAGTTGTTTCTGGGAGAAATATTTTTCCCTTTTTGTACTTAGGCCTCAAGAAGCTGATATTTAAATTATATAATAATATACATTTTCCAAATAACCATTAATTTACTTTACCATCTCAAGAAACTATGTGTTACGATTCTGATTGAAAATTTGCCTACATATTATGACATGTAACCATTTATTTATTTATTTTAAAACTTGCTCTTATTTATAATATTTTCAGGAAATCAAGAAATCTCAGTGAGAAGAAACGAAGAGATCAATTTAATCTTCTTATCAATGAGTTAAGTTCAATGGTTTCGGCAAATGGCCGAAAGATGGATAAATCTACTGTTCTCAAATCCACTATATCATTCCTTAAAAATCACAATGGTAATAACATTTATATAACTTTAAATTTGTATTTATTTATTTGTTTCTTTTTCTTCAATTACATACTTCCATATTTATGAGAAAATTGTGTTAAATTCGATTCTGAAAAATATATAAAATATTTATTATTTTTTTTAGACATCACAGAAAGATCTAGATCTAGTGAAATTCAAGAAGACTGGAAGCCTGCATTTTTATCTAATGAGGAATTCACACATCTCTTTTTGGAGGTATTTTTTGTAATTGATTTTAAAATATAATTTTTAAATTCTATTGCAATTTTTTAATATATATATTTTTTTTTATAGGCAATAGATGGATTTATCATATCGTTTTCGGCAACAGGATGCATTTTGTACGTGTCAGAAAGTATTACTTCATTACTTGGACATTTACCTGTAAGTAATATGTGATAACTTTTTATAATTTTTTTTTAAGTCAAATCTAATTTTAGAAATAGTTATCCAAAAGTCAATACATAGTTAAATAGAGATCCTACTTAAGTGCAATGTTTATTGTACATACACACTGATGGTATTTGTTTGTTAAAATAATAATACTTCTGTTAAATTTGTTGACGATGTGTTGGTGAAAAGTCCAAGCCCCTTCATTATGCGATGTAATATTATTTCTTTACTCAGCAAAGACGTTTAAAAACTAAGATTTTACAATTATCCCAAATAAAGCAGTACAATGATATTACTACACTGAGAATTCAGCAATTTTTACATTTGTGACATTAGAGTGGGATTTTTTGTCTCTATTATTGTTTACCCTGAGAAAGCTTTTAAGCCTCACAAGAAGTACCGATCCCATTAAAAGATATTAGCATAATAATAGTCCCAGGGAGAAATAATAACTCTTCAAACGTTTTAATTTAGTGGTTCCTTGATGCTGAGTAGTTGAACCAAATAAGACTCTAGTTAGGTGGTTCTTATGAGAAGAGGTAATAGGTACTATGTTCTAACTATCAGTAAAGCAACTTGAAACAAGAATAAAAAAACTAGGCTTACCACAAGAGCATAAAGAATCCCGGCAATTTAAAATAAGGAATGTCAATTATGTCTTATTTAAATCATTACACTCGTAGAGTTTGAGTGTCTAGAAAAATATAATAAGGTACTGCTTATTAATTTATCCATGTATATAAGAGTTTAATAGAACCTGATAGATGAGATTTAAGTTTAAGATATTTTTCCAACCAAATTGAATATTTTTTCATGCTTTTCTTAATTTTTTCAGAGTAAAGTTCTTGGTACTCTAATGTATGACTTAATTCATGAGTCGGATCACTCTACTCTGTATAATATACTCTTGGGTTCATCGCCTGATATCCAATACAATGCTGATAAGGGTAATTATTTTTGTTACATTTTCTCTAAATACCCCTCTAAAAGATACGTTGAGGAGTTATGTAATTGTATAATGTCACTAAATACATTATTTATATTTGTAATTTTTATTTTTGGAACGAAGTTCCTTATGGCACGTTCTGGGCCCGGGAGTGAATCCGAAAACAACGACCAAAATCACTGTCACGCAAAATCCATCACGAAATCTACTGATAATGGCGATAACTTGTGTAAAAGTTGACTGACTTAGTTGAAATTTGGTACGCATGTTCATTTTACCAATGCTCAAGACAAGTTAGTTGGACAACGTTATCCGCCCAAGCGTTCGAGCGCAACGCTTGCGTAAACGTAAGCGTAAAATTTAAAATTGGAATTTTTGGACGGGAAAAAATTCTAACTTCATCTATTTAATGAAACAAACAACTTTTTTAAATAAATTTTTTTAGTAAAACCAACACCGACACTGATATGAAATGATAAAGATCGCTAAATTTATTAAAGTGGACCAAAATTATTAAAATAAAGAAAACAACGTTTTTACCTATATCTTACGTTCTAACGTAACGATTTAAATGAAACTTTGTATTCATCACCTATAGTACAATTGAAATAAGCATGTAAAATTTCATCCTGATACAAGCAGAAGTTTTTGTGTATTAATGATTTATATTTTTTATTTAATATTTAATTGGAGGAATACCGACGGGAATTACCGGGGGACAGTTTTTTTTTCGTTCTACCTACAACCATCTGCTTTAACTATAAATTTATGATTAACTTTTTTCTCAATATATAATACATTATTTATTGAAAGACGCTCGCTTCAACTATAATAAAAAGATTTTTATTTAATTTTGCCTTAACTCATAAAAAAAAGTAACTTAGTTACTTTTAATTTTGTCTCTTTTTTAACTCCACCAAGTATAAGTAGTTGTGGGTGTCCCACGACACCACACGTATTTTTTTAATATATGGCGCATAAGCCAAGAATAGGCTATAAGCTCCTTCAATTTTTTTTCCAGCGTCTTTCCACATGCCACGATAAGGCTTGCTTACCCGTGCTGTGGAGGTTGACTTTTACCCTCCCACATAAAATCCCTCCCGTCTCTGTTTACCTGAGACGGGGGATCTGGAGGCCTAGCTTTTTATAAATGTTTGTATTGTGATTTCAGAAGCGGAAATTTCATTTGTATGTCATTTCAAGCGAGGTTCAATGCAACCACCACAAACTCAAGAGGAACCAGTATATGAAATAGTTCAATTCATAGGATTTCTCAGTATGTGAAATGTTTTTACTTTTTTAAATTTAATTATGTCTTTATGCATGTTGAATTTGAATGAAATTCAGTGAGGTAAATGAAATTATCCAGGGTAGGTATTAGAACAAAACTTGCCCTGGACTGGACCTTCAGAAAAGGTTGAGAACTAGTTAATATAACTACAATAATTTTTTGTTGAGAGTAATAATTTAATCCATTGGTTTTATGACTACATACTTTTGTGTTGAGAGTAATAATTTAATCTATTGGTTTTAAACGTGGTGTTTTAAAAGGAAGACTAATTAAATTATAAACATTAAGTTTATGAACACCTCTATTGGTGATTATCGTGGTGATGGAAAAATTATTTACAAAATGTTTCTTTTTTGATATGCTTCAACCCTAACTAAGGTCATATTTGGTCTTTATTAACTGTTGTAAATAGTTTTTTCTCACACCTACAAAATCCATCACCACAAAGACTGAGTGGTTTTGGCATAGTTCATTATCCTGGCTTAAATTTCTTTGTAATATTATAATATAAACTATTTCGCGTATAATACTACTTCACTTATCTTTATAAGTTCAATAGTTGTTATTTATATAATTATATTATTATTTTAGAATATGATGCCGAAGTCTCTCAAATGGATAAGAATGGTGTAAACAGGTATACAGACTATCCAGATGAGGGTGATACTAGGTAATTTTTTATGTATAAGTCCATATCTTATTCCATAAAATTATCTTAATTATTAATCATTTTTCTTGTTTCCCTTTGTAAGGTCAACAGATAAGATGATAAAGTCTAAAGTGATAACAAGCTGATAATATTTAGAATGGCATTAAATTCAATGACATTTTAATTTTTGTTTGAACTTGACTTACTTTTTGGGTAAATTACCTTGTTCATTAAATTTTATTAGTGTCAATTATTTTCTTTTTTTTTTCTTTATACTTACAAATAAATAATTGAACAAATATAAGCTAATTTAATTATATTGTTGTTTTTTTTTAGTATATTAATCCATTATTATTAGAGTTCGGATTTGCATAATTGCATATATTTTTTTTTATTGCTCCAAGTGATTTTCCTTTACGAATTATGATGTTTGGAATGCACTAGGCCACTTTAAATTCAAATTTAAAATTGCATTTTTGCATATTTCGGGCATTATTGCATATTTTCGCATAAATATTCTACTTTTTGAGAGAACTTTCAACAAAAGTGCATATTTTATATGATGTTTCTAGTCAAACATATTATCTAGGTACCAAAACCTTTTTAGGATTAGAAGTCATTCACTGTGTAATGGTGCACGTACCCGACCCCCTGTCTTAAGCTTCTGTCAGGACAGGGGGTTTACCAGTCACTACTGGTTGATACCCTAAGAAGGCTTGTTTTTTTTTACTTAATCCGGGACCAACTACCGCTGAAGATTTATAGAGTGCTGCCCTTATTATCGGATTAAAATAACTTCATTAACCAAATGAATGCACAACACGTGCAATAGAGTATTAAATTAAGGTCATATAAAGGGCTTTGGAGATTCGGACAAATTTGGCCATCCCAAAAGCAAAGAGTGCCCTAAATTCCGAGATTGGCATGTATTAAAGCTTATTTCAGGGATCTTACAAATATAATTGAAAAACTGGGTCCGACTAGGGAAAGACTTAGACAAAATATGGACACAGTTCTCCACCGTAATCCGGGCTGGACCACTGTGGAGAACGTCACCCGAATCCTGGAAGGGGAGGAGTGTAGAGACGAAATAGAAAATCTGACCCCAGTTGATGTCGCTGCCCTAAAATATGTTCTAGTAGTGTCGTGCGTAGGGAACGTTTTCACGTTGAAAAATGGTTCTTTCCAACCGCAAACGAAATTTTAAGATTACAAATTTAGTGGAAGTCTTAGTAGTTCAGACAAATTTTCTTACTGTTTCCTAAATTTAAATAATTTAAAATTAATTGTAAAATAATGTTAAATTTTAATTGTTTTTAAATATAGTCAATATTTCTATTTTTGGTGGTTATTCTTGTGTATTCTACTGCCTGATATTAAAATGCCAGGTTTTTGAGTATTTTAAACCCTCTAAATGCATTCTTATATGACAGATGTTCTGAAGAAATAAAAATAACTAAATATGTATTAAAAATGATTAATGTCATTATATGCTCTTTAGACTTATTTATTTAATAATGTTCTAAAAAAAGGTGTAAATTATAGGAGTAATACAGTAGAACCTTCATTATCCTTCTCCTAATTCACTGACATTCTCGTTTATCTGTCAGGCCACATCTGCTTAGCTTACCCTACTTTCTTCGACTTCCTCCCCCATTACCCCCAACCCATCTTGTGAGTGAACATGAAGGCACTAGCTGTCAGTTATTATGCTCGACAAAATTTGTGAATAAGCCAAAGTATTTTTAACTCTTGGTTTGACTAAATTTTAGAGTCAGTCAAAAATAAAAGTTGCGTGTCTCTTTCCTCTCTATAATTTTCCCCTTTCTCGCTTAACTGTTGTTTGCGAATATCTGTTAAGGCTCCGGTCCCATGATTGACGGTTAATGGAGGTTCTACATTACCTCCATTCAAATCACAATGGTAGAAATTACATTATTATTATACTAATGTTTAAACAAATTGATTTTTAGGGTTATTTTTGTCGGAACTGGTAGACTACAGACACCACAGCTCATAAGAGAAGTTCTTATTATGGATTCAACTAAAAGTGAATTTACTTCACGCCACAGTTTAGAATGGAAATTTTTATTTTTGGATCACAGGTTTGTTGCTTCTTTTGATTTTATTTGCTCTTTCTTAATTAATTTTATATTTATACTAGCCTTCACCCCGCGCTCCGCACGGGATTCATCCTAGGTATTATGCCCTTCCCGTATTGGCTGCTGCACCAGTAAATATTTAATAACTTTGGTTCTACTGAATATTTTTTGATGAAACCAAGCCTACAAATTGCACAACATGTTTGTGCTCACCTCTGAAAAAAAATTAATCGATTTCATTTAGCCAGTTTTGCGCCTATAAAGTCTGACTGAGGCGACAGACACACATACACACACAAAAAAAGTTAAGGCCGGATTCGGTTTTCGGGATGTATAAAACGAAAAAGTATCCAAAAAATTTTCAATTCTGACCCATGTACTGACAAAACTTTAATTTTATATATATTATATATATAGTTATATACTGTAAATACTTCACCTTATATTCATAAATACTTTGAATACAAGATAAGTGGGCGATATAGGAAGGAAGAATATATTACTTATTGGTATTGGTTTTTAGCTATGAGTTAAAAGTACTTGAATTTTTATTAAAACATTTTAGTGTATCAAACAATTTTAATATAGGAAGGAAACTGGACTCCAAATTAGGTAGTCTTAGTTACTTATTTCACCTATAATTTAGCTGCATTAAAATGTGTTTTTAATAAGAATTTCTAAATCATTAACATCTTACATTTTGAAGAAAATAACAAAACTCTATTGTACTGTAGACATTTCGGCCAGCTAAACAAATCTGAAGTAAATTTTTGCAATTGTAAATGTAAAGTGTATTAACAATGTATGTAAGGCACATGTTGCCACTTTTTAGCACGCTATCTCTTCGACCAAAACATTACCTATAAAAAAAAACGTTATTACTTTATAAAAAAAGTATTAAATTTTTTATTTATTTTTATTTTTAGGGCACCTCCAATTATTGGATATCTTCCATTTGAAGTATTAGGAACTTCAGGTTATGATTATTACCATGTCGATGACTTAGACAAAGTGGTTACCTGTCACGAAGCTTGTAAGTAATACTTTAATTTTTTATTTATTTTTAAATACATTAAATTTATTGATTATTTTATTTTGTAGTTTTAAAATTGTCATACTTTAAGTGTACAATATGTTTTTTATTTTTACTTTGAGCACCTGGGCATTCCCTTTGGATAATGTTTAATTTGTGTATTGAACAACAAGTATTATCTATTTTTAGTCTGGTAATATTCACATAATTATGACTAGAGAGGTTAATAAAATGTAACACAACAATATTGTCACCACAATTATTAATAATTAATAGACGCGTTTCGACTTATAATGTCATCATTAGTATGCGTGTTAACTTAGTAAGAGTAATACTGTACTAAGCTAACTATTTTACAAACATTTTTTATGGTAAATTAACAATGCAAAAGGGGGGGGGGGTTAGATTCGGGTGGTGTAGGTAGCGGATTACGGAAGGATAAAGGTAAGGCGGTATGGAGTTGAGATCCAAGGTGACAATATTGTTGTGTTACATTTTATTAACCTCTCTAGTCATAATTATGAAGTGGTAACACAAAATCTCAGTCAAAACAACCAACTATTAATATTCACATATGCTTTCTTATGTTTTAGTAATGGAAAAAGGAGAAGGTACATCATGTTACTATAGATTTTTAACGAAAGGTCAACAGTGGATATGGCTTCAAACCAGATTCTTCATAACATATCATCAGTGGAACTCAAAACCTGAGTTCATCGTCTGTACTCACAGGGTTGTTAGGTCTGTATAATTCATGTAAGAATTTGAGACTAAAACTTTCAATTGAAAAAGTATCTTGGATTGTTTTAAAAACGTTTTAATTGTTATTTTTTCAATTTCAATTTTAATTATCAATTTCCTAATTATTGATGAAACTTAAAACTTTACAATTACTTTTGTATTTGTTTCTTTAGTTACTTAAATCTATTAAAACAAAATGGTTGCGAAGTACCTGAATTGGAGCAGAGGCGTTCTTCATCACATAGTAGTAGCAGTAAGCTTTGGTCATCTAAATCGCAAGGTTCGTTGTCCCATTTAAGTTCTCTTGTTAAATTCAGTTGATCTTATCTGTAAATAGAAATAAAACCAAAAATAAATAAATAAGTTGATCTAAAATCATCGTAGGTATTACAAAGTCAATCCTTAACATATGCGGAGTTAACTTTGTACTATTAATTTGTAATTTTTGTACTATTTCAACATTTGGGGCTAGCAACATCTAAATAAAAGCTATAGTTGTCCCTTTTATAGGTCTAATAAGAAGTATTCAGAAAATTGGGTTAGTTAACTTGGATTCTGGAAATATTAAGTAAAAATAAAGAAAAGAAGGCTTCTTTTCATGAGTATATTAAGCCCTTCCTGTTTGAAGGTCATACTGATTTATCTACATCAAAGCAATGAACCTACAATTGGAATGTTTTTAGATTATTACAGAAGTATGAATAACTTTATTACAAATGGCTTAGTTGTTAAGGAAATTATGGCAGGCCTTCCAAAACATGGTGGACAAGAGAACTTATTACAAGAACCCACAATAAGAAGCGGAAAAAATTCAAACATAAATGAAATAATATTTACAAATTTATACTATACATAATATTGTATTATATTAAACTGTATTAAATAAATAAAAATTATTTATTTGCATAGCACTGCTTAAAACAAAGGGATCAAAATACTTTTATTAATGTAAATATTTGTTAAATACCTTCTTGAGGCTTGTGTCCTTAGGTTTTTTTTTTTTTTTTTTTTAAATCAAATTAACTGATACTTCTTCAGATGTACAGAGATAAAAATTTATGCTATTTTCAGCATTTTATTGATATGCTTAAAATAAATAAAAATAAAAAAAAATAAAAATCCGTTTTAGCCATCGAGGAACATTTTTGGTTCTGTGTCAGTTTTTCGCTCAATATCTTAACAGCTTCTTTTATGATTTAAATTGTAGTCATTNTTCCAGACTACAGTCTTTGCCAAACAAGACTTAGTTCGTTGACAGCGCAAGAAAAACTAGCAAATAGGGTGGGGAGCCAATGAGAGCTCAATATTTGCCTTCTGGATAACCGTATAAAAAGGTAAATGTAGTGGCTCTATTCAGAGGATGGCCAATCTGCGTACTAACTCTCTGGCACAGACTGTATACTCTTTTGTTTTATCTATAATACTATCAAATTCTACACAGCATGAAAGTAAAATTTACAATTTCTTTATTAATGCTTTTAAATGGTGTTGGTAAGAATTATTTTTTTTTCCTTTTTCAGTTTCCAAAAATCAGAAAAATATGAGATCAGATTTTAGTTCAATATCTGCGGATTCTTCGTTACCTCGGCATTCTAATATGTCTTTGAAAAGCATGGTTTGTTTCTAAAACTTCTTTTAGTTTCTTTAAAAACTTTATATATTATATAAGAGTAAAGAAAGTTGAATTACATACAAAAATTATTTTGTTGCTCCAAGTTGTTGACTTTCAACCATAAGGGTCTTCTTTTTATTGGTTTAAAGATACCTAGTGCAAAACACAAAAATTTAAGATATTTTAAAAGTGGCTCTGAATATAAATCTTTGTCTCAACTCTAAGTACAAAATAATTATTTCTTCCTACATGTGCAAAAGATAATAATTTATTGTTTAATCCATCTTTTTTACAACAAAGTTATTTTTGTAGAGATGAATCTTTCTTTTTATCTAATATAAATGTTCATTTATATAAAACCTTTAAACTCACTGTTTATATTAAATTTAGAAATGAATGTGCTAAACTAAATTTTATTTTTTTGGTTAAATTTTATCTTTTTGTTTTGTAGTTAAATTGTATAAGGGTTGTTGGTGATTTTATTTGATTATTCTCTACCTCATAGGTAAATTATTGCGTCGAATTTTAACAATTACAAGAGATCATTTTTATTCCTCTCTAAAACAGAAAATTGAACAGTCTTTCTTCAAAATATACTCATTTTTATATTGATATTTTTATTTACTAAAAAATGAGTCAATACTTCAGCACAATATATCTTCTAGCATAATGCAGTTCATAGCAAAATAGTTATTTATGTAACTAGGAAGCAAAATGGAATTTAATTGACGAGTGACTGGGTTAGACTTAGAGCCGGAGGGGAGGACAGGCTCTGTAAATTAACTGCCGAGGCAGGTTATTTACCTAAATGGCTGCTGAGGTGAAGTCGAGACAGACAATGAATACACAAAGTATAAATTTTGCCTTGCTACCTTGTTGCATGCTATATTTTATCTACAGACGACAGAATTTATGCTGAAATAGATAAAAAAAATTTATTTGCTCTAAATAGACACAATAATTATCTCTGATATAAAATTATTAAGTGTAATTCTAATGTTTTCATTTGTCGTCCCGAATTTCAAAACTCCCGACTTTTTTTTTTTTTCTTTGAAATCATTTACCTACAAATACAAATTGTTGATCCTTTGATGTATTTTGTACATTTAGAGATTGGAAAGTAGCAGCAGTGTAGCAAATGTGGCAGGTAGTTCAAGTAAAGGAGATTGGAATGCAAGAGGGACACTTCAATCTGTATCTCCGACCTTAGAAATATCTTCGTCTTATAATCAAGCCCAACAACTCCCTTCATACTCATCTCACCATCTTGCTCCTCAGACACAAGTCATTGAGGTAAATTGTACTATTTCTGAATCTAATTTTTCTTTGAAATGTATTATTTTATTTAAAAAAAAGTTCTCAAGGAAAATAGTTTGATCAGGGGGGATAAAAAAAAGCTACTGATAAATAATTTAGCTGTTAGTTGAGACCCTATTAGATGTATTGAGTAATTGGGTATTATAAGAGGAAAAGATAAATACAAATTTTACTTACTTATACTATCACTGGTTAGTACTAAGTAGGTAAAGAGCTCTATGGTCAAATTTTCTCTTCCCAATTGCACCGTATAATGTAACTTATACAACCTTAAACTGAATAAATTATTTAAGAAACACTCACATTTGAATACTCAAATAAATCACACTAGAATAAATTGTGCTGGGTTCTTGCTGGGTTATTATTATTATTGATAGATTTTTTTATTACTCTGATAAAGTATAAGGCAGTGATTAAAAGGCTTTCTTTAAAGACTAAACTAATTTTGAAAGAAAATTAATTTTTAATTTTATTCCCAGGTGAATCAGTTAGAAAGAAAACACGAAGAACTTCAGCAGATGATTGTGGAACAGCAAGCTGAACTTAGGAGGTTGTCTGAACAACTTCTTATGGCTAGATATGGCTTGTTACCATCTATAATCAATGTAAGATTTTTACTATTATTTCCTTCATTAATTGTTCTTTTTTTGTGAAAATTTGATGTTATAAATGTATACTTGTTAATTATATCTTCGGTTTATCCCTTTCTTATTTCTTTATATTCTTTTCTCTCCTCTTCTCGGGCTATAAGGGATGGTCAATAAAAAACTGTTATTTTTTTCAATAAGTCAGTTTAATAATTTTGCAAATTTTCGCCTATACCTAGGCATCATTAGGCCTTTGTCTGAGTACAAATGCTGGTGAAAAATACATGTAATACATAATCCAATTAACATTTCGGTATCAGTGACCATCCCTTATAGACCGAGAAGAGGAGAGACAAGAATATAAAAAATGTATACTTTTTGTTGGCATTAGAGACTTCTTATGCTTACTGTGTCTTAATATTGTGGGTAATGCATGTATAAATTGGTTAATGTGCTTAAAGACAACCTATTAAAAAATGAGTTGAAGACTTATCGGGTGTGATTGAAACTTCAATAGATGATAGGAAAAATGAATATGTGGGCCGACATTGACTTACACTTAGGCACGTTTTGCATGTTTTAAAAACTAACATTTGTTTTTTTAACTTGTCCGGAACACAACACGACTCTTAATACTGATCTGCATCAGTTTAAATAGATGCTTCTGAGATGTAATGTTTTAATTCATACAGTGTAAGCCTACTCTTTTGGCCCACCCTATATGCAAATAAAGCAAGACTAGTTTCAGATTTTTATACAAATATTTTTTTTAAAAAAATCTCCTTTTCTAACTAGAATATAAGGTTTAAATTCTGATAAATTCTTTTTGTATGCTTCAGGTTCCAATGCCATATGCTATGAACCAGCCAGGACCTGCCCAGCCTTCCACTCCCAACTCAGACATATATCTTAACCCAAATACTCTACCAGGTTCTCCCATTATACTCGATCCACATCAGGTTTGTTCAATAAATTTCTAATGGATCTGCTGATAAAGTACATTTTATATTTTTTAATTTAAGATATGTAATGTCACAAAAAACTAGAGAGAAGCGTCCTCTCCTCTCTTACTGTATTTTTTTTATTTAAGAAGACTGATTGTTTGGCATTTTTTTACTTTGTTACCCACCCAAATGTATTTATTTATTATTATATCCAAGTGAACTATTCTTTGGTTCAAAATTTATTGGATTAAAAGTTACTTTGCCTTACTATATAGTTAGACTAACTGATATTGTCATTTTTATTTGCAGAAGTGTGATATTCCTTTGCCCCAAAGGAATATTTGAACATTCCCCCAGTTAAGATTGTCAATTAATTAGAAAAAAAAATGTCAAGCACAGTAATGTAAAACACCGGTGGGCAACCGAGTAAAATCTTGCCACATCTGACCTAATTTACATTATTACCTTATATTTACATTATACCTTATATTTACATTATACCTTAATTTACATTATACCTCACTAAGTACAACAAAGTGTCTGACTAACATCAAGCTATAATTTTGCGTACAAGTTAATCTTTTTGTGCTTTTTTAGAATATGTGGCCAGCTATGATCGTCTGCTGGACATAACTTGGCAGTAGGCTTCTTAAAAAAACAAATCGATGGAGAGCTGCCATGTCCCTCAATTTATGGTGGTCAGTGTGGTTTTCATTATCCTGAGTACAAAATTAGTTAGTAGACTGAACATCAAGTTGATGGTACTTTTTCACTTGATAGGTGACCACTTTGACTTGGAGTAATATGTAAATAAGTTAACCTATCAAGTGAAAATTTAACATCAACATCATTTTAAGTTTACTAAATAATTTTATACTCAGGATTATGAAAATCTCACATTATCCACCATAAGTTGAAGGACATGGCCGCTCTCCTTTTTTAATACCTTATGCCAAGCTATGTCTTGGAGACGACCTTATCCAACCACATATTCTTAAAAGCCACTAAAAGATTAAATTGTGCACAAAATTTTAATTTGATGTTAAAGTTTTTCCACGATATCTCATGGACTATGATTATGGCTCTTAACCCAAAAAAATTGAACCCTAATCCAAATGAGTGTTTTAAATTCCTAAATTCTCTGATACTTATTGCCAATTAGCAATTTGGTTATAACAATTTGGTAAATAATTGTTCATTTTTGTCTAGGTGCCTAATGGTGGAGACAGTTACCATATGGCCCATGGATCCCAACAACCTGATATGTATTCAAATAACAGTATTGTACCCTCTTCCAACCAGCCCAAACACTGAGTGTAATATTTATTTTATTTTTTTTAATTAGGAAAAAATTAGGTGAAATGTCAAGGTATGTAGAAAAAGGATTCTGACAGTCTGAGAGAATTTCTTTGAGTTTAAATGTACATTTTTGTGATTTTTTTTTAGTTATAATAGTTTATTTATAGCAACATATTAAGAAATGGGGTTATCTAAACAAACTTATTTCCTTCCTGATGAATTCTGAAGAATGACAAACTAACTAACTAACTTTGTGTTGCAACAGCCCATAGGGGGCCCTAGGTCTGCTAAAGGGAAGGAATTTCAAAGAATAAAATACTTTATTACCTTTTAACCAAAAAATGAAAAAGAAATAAAAATTTTATTTTACTTTATAGTTAACCAAATTTAGTTCCTTTTAGTATTGAATTTTCAGTAAATTGTGATTTTATTTTATTTATTTTTTTTTTTATAAACAAAATAAGTTTTTTTTATATTATGTTCTTTTCGATGTATTTTATTATTATTACTACGTTTTTATTAACTTGGTTTCTTGTTTGTTTGTTTGTTTGTTTGTTTGTGTGGAGGCCTGGATTCCAATTACA
>KZ652518.1:41972-57895 GCA_001010745.2 Gerris buenoi | reverse complement strand
ATTGGGGATTATTATATTATTATGTAAACTAAACATAAAGATTACTTTAATCGACTTATCAAAAATAAGGACAGGAAGACCAAACAACCTCAAAAAATGCCTCAGTGTATAAAGTAAAATTGCAATTTCTCTGATATATCAGTCATTGGCATAGGAATGGTGCACTGTCGGTATTGAGTATTCAATACCGAGTATTCCAATATATATATTGGAATATAGATCGAATTTTCGCACCATCACAATACTTTCTCTTTATATGAGAAAGTAAAAATAAAGAGTGAATCTGTTTAGGAAGAATGATAATATTATGTCTTGCAAATCAGCACAATAAGTTAAAACTAAATATATCAAGGGTGATATTGAAGGGTGTTAAACATTCTACCAGATAATGGAATGAAGCAAAAAATTTGTCTGAAAAATCAAACTAATCTTTTTCATATAGAAATTGACACTGAATTTTAAATGGCATTATATTTGAATAGGTGGTTGTTGACTTTTTTACCTACTTTTTTGGCTTTGTTAATTTTAAATTCTTGGGAGCAACAAAATTTATTCAATAACTTGAAAAATTCATGCTGCCCTTTAATTTAAAAAAAAAAAAAATCTTTTTTTTAAAATGATTTTAAAGATTAAATAAGGGGACTGTGACAGTAAGATGTTTTTTTTTTTTTTTAGTTAAGAAGTAAAACAATATTTGGCTCATACTTACTTCCTTTTTTATCACTCAGAGTGTTCCATAATATTACTCTGGTAATATGTAAATTACTGAATATACTTCTTCTATTTTGAAGTCATTGAATTATTATTAGTTCAATTACCTTGTTAAACGATTTATGTAAAATTTAACTGTAACTATAATTTCATCATCATTTTAATAAAAAACAGGGTTGTAACATTGTGTAAATGAAATTTACTCGAGTTTCTAGAATATTTGAAATTTAAATTGTAAGCATCATAGATAGATGTAAAAAATGAATTATTAATTAATATAATTATTACCATGTGTTTATTTAAAATTATTTAATATTTTGTCTTCAAAATCTATTTAATTTTGATTTTAATGTATACTCACTTTAAATGGGGTTTGCACTTGTTACAATATTTCACCAAATTAGAGATAGGATAATTTGTGTTTTGACGTTTAAATATATTAAATTTGATTATCTAAATCAATAATTTATATTTGTGTTTAAATTTATTTATTTATTTCATAAATTTGGTTATGATTTTAATTTGTTGCTAAAGAAATTAATTTGACATTCAGTTTTTTTTTTTTTTACACTTTGAATTTTATGATTTAATATCTTTGCACTTATCTTAGGATTTTTTAAAAGATACTTCATCTATTTTTTTTTTTTTTTTTTTTAGACAAGAAAACATTATTGCAACATTAAGAAATATCAAATAATAACAGTGGGTTTAAAAAAAGGAGAGAAATTTAGAAGAGATTAAATTTAGCGAATAAACAAACAATTGACCATTATCATTATAAGCTTAGCTAACTTATCAGAGGGAAAATAATTCATTTTATTTACCAAATAGTTGTCAGGTTTTGGTATGCTTCAGATGGCCGACAACAGCAATTCCTAAGAACAGTTCAAAAATAAAAATTCTCGAAGAGAACATTTTACTTTTTGTGATTCTGTTAGCTCACATAGGAAACAGAATGGTCTAGGAGGGATTCCATCATAGTATTCAGGTTTGTCCATTAAAATTGCCTACACAGCATATATCTTTAGGTTGTATCGTCACACATAAACTGAATAGCAAATTGATATCTTCAAAATACAACCAAGCTGATTTAGAAACCACCTCTGTAATATTTTGTTTCTCTTTTTTTCAATTTAATGAAGCTATCAAAATGAAATATTGTGTATTTATAAAGGTGGGATCATTGCACGTGTTTCTTACCTGTGTTTGGACTGATAAAAACCTGTGTTTGGACTGATAAAAATATATTCATAAAGCCATGAATACTTTACTGCATGGTTTCCCCCACTCTTCCTTTCTTGTGTACTTACGCTGTGTACTTCTTAGGTTAAATGATGCCAAATATATTATTAAAATACATTAACTAACTTTCTAAAAGGGTAGTTTGAAAATGAAAACTAAGAGTTTATCTAATATTTACTATTTAAATGGATGACTCAAAAAATTCAAACAAAAATATAAACAAGAGGGATGAGGAGTGAAATGTTTTAATTCAGATTGGCAATATCTCAAAAAAGTCGGTTCAAAAACCAATTTTTCTCATATAAGTTATGACAGACATAGATTATTCTGAAGTACTTCAAAAATGCATGCTATTACCCCACCTTAAAGCTTAAAGCTAACTGATATGTCATAAATAAATATCTCTAAAATTAAGGAGAAACAATTAAAAGTTTTTCAAAAAAGTTTTTTTTTGTTTCAATTCTCACATTAAATATTGATGGCTAAGATGTGATTCCTAGTATCTTCAAAATGTCAGGTTTACGGGAGGAAAAAAAAATTTACTTTAATTGACTAAGTTTTTTACGTGTTTTTTTAAAATTTGTATAACATGTAACCCCTCTGAAACATTGGTAACTGTCAAACTATAACAGTTCATAAAATAATGTAGTTACGAGGTCTCTATGTCACTTCTTTAATAAAGTGCAACTCACACGAGGTCTCCCTTACGGAATTAGCAGCTCAGTTATCAGGTGTCACAACTAACCTTCACCAAAACACATACGAGGTGTAGCTACACCTGTCTATCGTAGTTACAAGCTATCACATAAAAAATAGTTTGCTAATCTGATAAAAGATGTCAAGACTGCCCATTTTTTATGTAAAGGTTTTTTTTGTTTTTTTTTCACTTATGAGATCTCACATGTACTTGCAGACAAGCCTCCCAAAGCCAATATAATGAAAACCTTAAAGTCACCATTTTACCAGTTACAATGTATCACATCTTAGCCATCGATAATATGTTTTAAATCAAATCACAAGAATATTTACCTAAATGAAAATACAAATTGTAAGAATTAATTACCTTATGTCTAAGAGATTTTCTAATTAGTTTAATTATTATGTTACCAATTTTATTTTTGTAAAATATTTATATGTACAGATTTATTTTTTATTCGTTTCACTTAAAGATTTATTACAGGGAAATTAATAAACTCAAACTCAACACATTTTTAATAATCTAAGGTAAAATAAATATACAGATTAACTAGTTCTTTCACAACTAATATTTAGACTTTACGGGGCCATTTGTGCTGATTTTATAGCTGATTAAACTGATGACTATAAACTAGTTATGATAGACAAAAAATACTTCGATGAATTGTTGGACATTGATTTAAATGAATTGGTAATTGCCTAACTTCAAAAAAGGAACTGCATGATTATTTGTCATTTATTATTTATTAATAACCATATTTTTTAATTTTTCAAAATCCTCAAAATGCGTTTGAGCTTGCCAAAGGTAACAAAAGCATTGTAATCATTTTGATGAACAAAATGTTTTCGTCATCAATTTCAAAATTTTTGGATAGGAATCCGTTTCTCACACCAGGTATATGGTAGATCACTGATCCCTTAACTATTTCAGCTTTTTGGACCCATTCCCTTCTCTTCTGCATGTGTACAAACCATTTTTAGAGTCCGTAAGCAAAAGCCAAGGACCCTTATATTTTCCTGCGTGAGTCTGTCTGTCCGTCCGTCGCCTGCTCTCACGGCTACACATTTCGTCCGATGAATTTGAAATTTGGCATGTATATGTCTTGTACCTACCCACACATGTTAAAAATATAGTGACTTAAAAAAAATATTTTTCAAAAAAATTAGGTTAAAAAAACTTAAGGGTTAATTTTTTTTTTTTTCCAACACCATGAGGGGTATCATATGAAAGGGTACGTTGGGCTGATTACAAAAATATATAATTCTTTGGTTATAAATTTTATATCGTGAGGGTAGGCAAGTTTGAAGTGGGTGTGAAAAGTGCCCCCCCCCCTCTATCTCGCTAATGTAGAGTGCAAAAAATCTGAAAAAATTCCTAAAGATTCTTCGACCAAAAGAAAAGATACCACTTTTTGGAAATTTCGAAAAAAAATATTTTATTTTTTATTGGCAAAATACGGTTTTTTATAATTATAGTCTTTTCAATGTATTTATATGGCTGTTTTCCGGTTCAGTGCAAAAAAATACTTCATCAGAAGTTTGTTTATGTGTTTTGAGAATATCAGACCCATAAGATAGTTCAAAGTAAGCTTTTTAGTATTTTAAAAAACACCATCAATAGGGTACTACTATACAGTGTTGCCTACGGACCCTCGCTGTGTGCTGGCTAGCGCACACTTGACCTGTTTATTAATTAACACCTATACCTTTAAAAGTACTCATCTTATTTTTATGGTTTGTTAAAATTAGTTTAAAGATTAGTTTTAGTTAATTAAGTAGTTTTATATCCTCCCATACTAATTTCAACTGTCTGCACAAATTTAATGATGCTTAATTGTTCCTTTAATTCATGTAAAAAAGGTACCTAATCTATATGCCACATTTACCTCTTTGGACCCTGTTTACTAATCCTGTATGGAGGGAAACCACTTTACTGCCAAAGGGAATATGGCCTGATCAATAGTGGGCATAGATGGCCAAGGAGAACTGACCAAAGCCTTTAGGACCACAGTTACGTTGAACCCCTATTGTAAGAGTAAAATGAATTGAAAAGAGAAATGTTCTTAATAATTGCAACTTTATAAGTTGAGGATTATCATGAAGTTTATAATTTTATAAAATATAGATTCATTACCGCAAAATCTCGCAGATAATACACACAATTTTTTCTTCTAGTGGTTCTTGAATTTTTGGTGCGTATTATAGGTGAATTTTTGATTTTCCTGAAATTTCAGCCTAAATTTAGCCTGGGTATCATACTCAAGTGCATATTATATCTACTATTTTAGGTATGATAAGAATGTAAGTGATTGCCTCAAATCATAGCAGTTCCTCATTGGAAACACACTAAAAATTACCTTCTTAGACCACATCCAGACTGTTTAGACTTACTACAACACACTGACAGACTTACTGAATTTAAATTTATTGAATATTGCTAGAGAAATAAAATTAATATACTGAAACATGCTAATATATTGAAGTATCCTGCTAGAAATATGATAAAAAAATTAATTAACAATTTTTGAAAATGTGTACCTCTACCTCTGCCATATTGAAAATAATACAATAATTAATATTTTTTTATAAAATTACAAGTAATAATTAAATTCATAGTGTTATAGTAAACAGAAAAGAAAATAGACAATATTAAAGTGTCTGTGCTTCATTTGTATAAATAACTATATTTTCTATGTACCATTATATTTTTGTGAATTTATTTGGATTATTTCCTAGACAATAGTCCTATCGAAGATTAACAAATAATTTTATACCATGTAAAAATAAATTATGTTTAATGTTAATTTTCAATTAATTTATCATTTCTTGAGAAAGTAGTATATATATATTACAGTTTTTAAATGTTAAATCTTGAGACATTTTGTAATACAAATTAATTGTATGTGTTTTGCCACTGGAGGAATTATTAAATTATTACACAAGATTTTTGAACAGAAATGCTATATGAAAAATTGCAAATAAATTACTTATATCGATAAAAAACCTAAAATTTGAGGAGAAAGCCCAACTCTTACTTAAATTCATTAATACATTTTTTATTGTTATGTACGTATGTATGAAGATAATTGATTTGACAGGTTGGGGGAACTACTTTTAGAAATTAGGCCCATTTTACAATCCCCAAGGTAAAGAGTTCCAGCACTTTACACATCATATCTACCCCCAAAGTGAGTATTGTGTGGTCATTACTAAGCTTTATAAACCAAAGCATCACGGCTCGGAATTGAACCCACAACCTCTTGCCACCCCTTGGTTCATTGATGGATGAACAGACACTGCAAGTAAATTAATCCATAGGGCCACGCTGGCTCCCTCTGATTGTGATTAACCTTTTTTACATTGTCTAAATAACGTTAAGAATAATAAACTTCAAGTGGTAGGTGATATAAGGCAAACTCCACCAATAAAATATTTTATAAATACAAAGAAACAATCTCTTCATGGAAGATAATACTTGTTTACTTATCAAAGCAGGTTTCGGCTCTTATAAAGCCATCATCTGTCGATTTTTTCCAAAATTGCTTTATTCTTATAAAGCCAAAAGCTGCTTTTATTAATAAACTAGTATTATCATCTGTGGAGAGATTGTTTCTTTTTATTTATTAAGATGGCCTCCATCATATTTTTTTCTTTTCTCTTTTAACCTCTATTTTACACATCCAAAAGTAGTTACCTAAATAAAAAAAAAAGAATTATTATATTACTGCTAAAAATTAATTGTTTTGTGACTTTAAAGTATAAAATACAGTAAAACCCCGGATATCCGAACTAATTGTGACAAGGGTCGGTTTGGATTTTTGAATTGTTCGGATTATCGGGGGTATGGTTTTATTGTCGATTAAAATAATTAAATTGTTGCTGGTATAGTTTATAGGTATATTCTTATGTTCCGGCACGAGAAATACCAGTATTCTATTCGGCGGCTAAACGCAGTCCCGGGAAATTTCACCATCTGTAAAAAACAATTCCTGGCAAATTAAATCCTCATTTAAAACCATTATCAGCTTACAATACTGCTGTCAGGTTTATAACATTAAATTGCAGCATAATACTAACATCTTTTCCTCTTTTTTTAACCCCCAAAGTTGTTTGGAAAATCAGGGTTTTTGGATTGGGGTTCTACTGTATTATTAATATGATCACTAATTTCATGAAAATTAAAATGAACTATTATGTTTTTTTTCAGTATTAACCATTTTATTTTAATTCTCAGTGGTAAAAGTTTAAGTAATACACATTTATTATTTTCTATTTATTTATTTATATAAATGTTTTGCGAATGATGTTTCAATTTTTTTTTCTTTATTTGTTACCATTGTATATAATTATTAGATATAAATTGTGCTATCTAATTAATATAGTTATATTAGTTATGTGTATATTAATTTGTACCTTGTTTAATGTTTAAGTACTAAAAAATAATAAAATTTACTCTTAAAGTTGCTAGGTTGTTAGTAGGTATTTTTTTTAAAGCACTTTTTTTCTTACTTTTCCAAATTTAATAAATTTTGGGCATAAAGTTATCTTTTGGTTATTTTTTTCTGGTTTAATGTCAGTTTTTTGCTGCTACAACCTAGGTTCAATTATAGATTTTATTGTTTTTACTTGCCATGACTTTTTTTTTTTAAATGTAGGTTACCACAGATTTTAGTTGACCCATAATGATATATGGAAATTTTTAAACATTGTATGTTGTTTTATTTATTATGTCATAATTCAATAACTTATTTTGAAAACAGTTAAATTAGGTTTAATTTGTTCGGTATACTGGTGAATGCAGTATGCTTTTACTGTGATATAATTATTACTGATTTATTTTAAATATAAATCAATAAAATTTTAGGTGATTTTAGTTGAAAGTGTAAATCTTTGTTCTTAATTATTTTTATTTTTCTTCAAATCAAATATGTAAAATAAAAGAAAAATTCTACTTTATTTTTAGGTATGTTTATTTGTTTTTTAAGAGTTGTTCCTCATCCAAAAGTTGAAATGAGCCTAATTTTTACCAAATCATTAAAAATTAGCTGAGTTCCCCTGCTCTGCTGTGTAGTGTTATTTCTTTATTAGTTTATAAGTTAATAAACATTAAACTAAGTGAGAATATCTATCTAGATCTAGAAGCACTTTCCTAATAATTTACTTCCTAACTTCAGTAAATCAGTCAGTGCTAAATTACCCTTTCTTTTTACTTTTCCTCACTTGTGGTTGGAAAATTAATGGATTTTTTTTTTCTTCTTATTTTTGAGATTCAAACTGAATTATCTGTTAGGGGTGTTTTAAGACCTCCTGAATGGTTTTTTAGCATTGCTTCTTTATGTCTGGATGTATGTTATCATTGTAGCGCCTAGGGTTTAACCTAGAGAGTTTAAACTTGGCAGAAAAATACTTCTAGTTGTGCCACTCGGAAAATCAACATTTTCCATTATCTTGAACCTAGTTTGCTGAGTCAGAGTTGAAATTTGGCACAAATGTACCTCTCTGTATAGGATGCCATTTTAAAGTTGTACATTTTTTAATTTTGAAACTTTGACTGTTTGTTATTCTGAAAATATAAACATACGTTTATATAGCACATGTATGTGTTTGGTTTATGTTTTTGACTTATAGCATCATATAATTATAAGGATATGATTATAAGGAGGGTAAAAAATAAGGAGCAAATATATATATAAAAACAAAAAAACAATACTTCAATAGCAGGTTAATCTAAATTTCAATAAAAAACAGACAAGTAAGATGGTACAAGTGGATAAGTTTTGTGATCCAATGTGTAAAATTAAAACTGATCATATTCAATTTTTTTTTTTTTTTTTTTTTTTTTTTTTTCATTATCCTTTAATAAGTGCACTATATCTTCTTGTTCCCTATTTTATTCCTTATTTTACATTCCAAGGTTAATGCTCTTGGCCTTGAAATATGTGAAAGGAATGTGTTGTCTGATAGCCAGTGATTTAGTCCATTTTTAATATCATCCTTTTTTTTACTTTTTTCACAAGCTTATAACTAACTTAAAAAGATATAAATTATATAAAAGGCAGTATCGCTAGACAAGCCTCCTTCTGATTCAGTTGACCTCACAACTCCAACAAGTATATGTAATATGTAAGTTTATATATTAAGAAACTATCTTTAATTTTTGTGAAGGGATACATAGTTGATATATTTAGGATTTGCTCATTAATGTTATTTTAGTTGAATATATTATTGGTATTATTCTTATAAGATTATTATTATACACAATAAGAACTTACTTATTCTATTCCTCTTCCACCTCTTGAGCCCAAAAGAGTGGTTTCTAGAAAAGGTTTATCCACAGAATGTGCAGACGAGTGGAGCCTAAATTACTGGACCAATTTTGACAAATGGGCTCTTATTTTTTTGGGTGGTGTGAAACTAGAGCCATTTGTAGCAAATAAACAATTACTTACTTAAACTACTAAGTAAAGAGTTTCTAATTTATAAGTTACTAAAATTTGCAAGTCACCTAAAGATTTGTCTATAGTGTATGCAAAAGTTAAAAGTCATCAAAAGAGCATTAGATTTGAGTAAAAGACAAGACAGTGAAAGTAAAAATATTTTAAAATAGTTAAATGTTGTTGCTGAAAGAGGAGTTAAATATAAAAAGGACAGAAAAGAAAAGACACAATTTTTATTGGAAGGTATAAAGAACAATAGAAAAACTATACCAACAAACAGGATCAAAGTTGTTGCCAAACTAAAACGAATAGTTAAAATTCATAAGGTCAAAAGCGACTTAAGAAACCGATTTGTCTACCAGTCTGCTACGAGATACAGAACTAACCAGCCCGCTGCGAGTATCAACCTTAGTAATTGAATGTCACTGCAGACAGGGTAACTAAGCTGCTATGGTAAAGGAAGCTATGAATCTATGTGAACATTCTGAATAACCAAAGTTTTTTGTCTCTAATTTAAAAAATTCCTGGACAGAAAGTTGTTTTGGACATTGGTCTAGGTCTAGTCTTTCGTTCAACATTTTAGAACCATCATATCTTAAAAACTGATGTGTCGGTGTTTCCTTAAATTCAGAAGTAGTTGCGATAAACTAACCACTTAGCTCCACTTTAATAATTTTCACTTATCATATTTACATTTCTTTCTTATTCAGTAACGGAGGGTCTCACATTTGACACTTGCCTCCACCACAGTTCCACGGAGAGAGAATTATTTTTGCTGAGATACAACTTTTCAGAGTGGGGCCTGGCAACACTACTTAAGCAAACCTTCCCATCTTCACCAGCTATTAATGATATATGATATTAGTGGTAAGGGAATCTCCCCAATATTTTGTCAATAGTTAAACGCCTGAATACTTAAGTAAAATCAATGTATTATTTACTCTTCAAAATAAGTAAGGCATGCTTCACATAACAATGTAAGGCCACAATCGCCTTTCACTTACTTCTAATATCTTTCACTTACTTTCTATTTTTAAATCTTAAATAGACAAATAAAACATTTACTTATCCCTTATACACCTACACAACTTTTTTTTTTTTTTTTTTTTTTTTTTTTTTTTTTTTTTTTTTGTTCTAGATCATATTTAGATTAACGCATTTATTATTAAATAATTTCTTCCTGAGCCTTCTAATAAACACAGATTTTAATTAAGTATAATCTATTTAAAGTATTCACTCATTCATTACAAACTGTTGTTTTTTTTACATACTAACTACAATTGTTACTCCCCACAGTTTATTTTATTGGGGGAGTAACAATCTTAAAAAAGTACCAGCAATCTTTTAATATTTTTTGAAAACAATATACTATTAAAGATTCTTGTCATATTGTGAAGTATTTATTTATTCTGCAGGTAATTTTTTATCATTCCATTAATGTGATCAAAATAGCTTTGAACAGGCCTGCGCAATTCCAAAACATTTTTCCGTATCAGTATTTTGTTTATTGCGAGATCATTGGAATTGGAACGACTGGAGCTATGGCTCCTGTGTTTCGGTGAACATCCTTTTTCCTCAGAGAGTAAACCTCACCTCACCACCCCCATTACTACAAAGGACCGAAGCCTTGTCTTTCAATTATTTGTTATTTTTCATCAATAAATTTACATAAGTTTAAAGTTGATTTGTTTCGTTTTAAAGTTTAACATTTTAACGAAGAATGGGCTCTTCAAAAGGCTGTAATCATGCTCATTTATGTACTCACATATATGTATGTATTAGTTTTGAACCTAAAGTTTTATTTTGTATTGTTCCTAAAAAAAAAAAAAAAATAATAATAATAATAATAATAATAATGAGTAAAGTGGTCGGATAACCCCCCGTCCTGTAATGACCCAATGAGCAGTCGAACGGGACTAAAAACCCAAAGAAGAAAAAAAAAAAAAAAATTATGTACATTGTATTTCATTCATATGTGTACATTGTATTGTATTTTTTTTTTTTTTTTTTTTTTTTTTTTTTTTTTTTTTTTTTTTTTTTTTTTTTTTTNTTTTTTTTTTTTTTTTTTTTTTTTTTTTTTTTTTTTTTTTTTTTTTTTTTTTTTTTTCTAATGTGACATATCATCACGTGTACATAATAAACATAGTCTTGTTTGTAATTTTGTTGTGATTTGAGTTTTAATTCCTCCTGTGGTACCTTTTACTTTTGGAACGAAGTTCCTTATGGCACGTTACAGCATCTGGAGCCCGGGAGTGAATCTGAAAAAAATAACCGCCACAAAACTAACAGCTCATGGGCAAGCTAAGTCCTGCAGATGAACCAAGCCAACCACATATTCTTAGGGGGACATAATAGTTATTTATGCACCTAGAGAATGATGTAAGGCATTATTTCCCGCCTGACAGAGTTGATTCCTGAGGCAAAGCCGAAGGAATCAAGGCAACTAAATCCCGAGGTGAAGCCGAGGGTATTAGATTGTCTCGGACTTCGAGTCTCTTTTAACTTATAATATTCAGATAAAACCTTTGATCTTCATAAATTCCTTTTATTTTTATGAGCAAGACAAAAAAACTCTTCAATCTCTTACATTAAGTATAAACAAAAACATTTTGAAGCCTGTAACTATGGCAACTCATTTAAAAACAAAGAAAAAATAAATACAAAAATAACTAAATGTTCGCTCCGCGACACTCCCGAGCCCAGCTGTGATGAATCTACTTCCCTTCCTTGACCTCAGTCCTGTCCATCTCTAGCTGATGTATTGGTCGGGTGAGTATTCCAACATGGTTTTTAATAGTGATTAAGAACTGGTTTATATAACATGAGGCAACACACCTAAATAAAGCCAATTTATCTTAATGATATGAAAGTATTTATCTCAATAACACTAAGGTCATTATTGTCAATGTTATCTTAAATTACACATTTCATGGAAATACAACAGAGAGCAAGATAATACGTCAAACAAATATTTTTATTTAGTTGTTTGTTATTTGCAGGATTCTGCTCTGGAAACTTTTTGAGATCTTGAAATTCAAGTATAGCCGATGTTTTATTTGAATCTGTTCTAAAAATTTTCAAAACATGAAAAGTTTTTAAAATAGAGAACTAACAATAACTTAATTCTAAACCATGTAGTGAACGAAAAAATATCAGCTTACCCAATCTAATTGATCTAAACCTCCTTCCTATGAGCAATTTGGAACATTTCCATTAACACTATCTACTTATAAAGTATCAACAGAACAATAATTACAATCTAATAGGTCCTGTAGTGTAGAGGGAATGGTGTAAATAACTAATTGATATAAATATTTACACAAAATTAATAAAATAATAATTGTGCATTAAAAATAAAAAAAATAAAAATCCTCAAAATAAAAACTAACTCCTAATCACTTGCACTAAACATTGTTGGACACTACTAAACACTTGCACTCGCACTAATCAAAGTGTAAACGGGCCTTTATAAATAATATCAATCAATAAATTTACTAAATTAATTAATTTTAATTAAAAAAAAGAAAAGAAATTCAAATAATTTAATCAATAATCAAAACAAAATTAAATAACAGTTGTACAAAAAGACAAAAAAAACAAACACTAGCGCACTCCTCAGACTGGCATCACTTGTGGCAAAATATAGTACTATAAGTGAAACTAACTATTGAGCTCTTATTAGATTCTAACAACCTGGTACCAACTATATTTTATTTATAATTCAGCGCACCCATTGGAAAAAATATAGTACTAAATGAAAACTGACCACGCTCCTGTTAGAGTCTAACTTCCTGGTACCTACTATATTTTATTTATAATTTAGCGAACCTATTTGAAAAAATGTAGCACTAAATGAAAACTGACCAAGCTCCTGTTAGAGTCTAACTTCCTGGTACCTACTATATTTTATTTATAATTTAGTGAACCTATTTGAAAAAATGTAGAACTAAATGAAAACTGACCAAGCTCCTGTTAGAGTCTAACTTCCTGGGACTAGCATCACTTTTTTCATGTCCTTTTTTTGTATGACGGAAATTTCTTCTGTACTCCAGAGCAACGTATCCAGCTTAAAAAAAAGTAAAATACAGTCAAGCCTAAACATGTTACCCTAATCTTCTAGTGCAGCGGTTCTTAACCTTTTGGTAACCACGGCCCCCTTAAAATCTCCAAATATAATAATTATATATAGTACCTAAATATAACATATACAGGGTGGTCCAAAAGTCTCCCCCCCCCTCTCTTAACTTTTGAACGGTTTGAGATAAATTAATGAAACTTGGGGGATCTCTACCATGCCAAGGGAAGTTTGTTTTCATGCTATCACCCACTAGGGGCAACCACCCACTTTGCCCCCAGGCCACCCAACTTCAAAATTTCAAATTGGAACGTATATTTTTGATAGCATATTTGGATTCTACGGTGAAAAATAATAAACTTTTACTCGAAACTATTTTTTCTATCACCAATATTTTGCCCCCTATAGAGGGGCAAAGATAGCAAAATAACCCTTCCGATAATACGTTGTAAAATCTAAACGGTTAGAGATAAATTAATGAAACTTGGGGGATCTCTACCATGCAAAGGGAAGTTTGTTTTCATGCTATCGCCCACCAGGGGCAACCACCCAATTTGCCCCCAGGCCACCTCACTTCAAAATTTTGACGTGAAGTGTATATTTTTGATAGCAGATTTAGATTCTACGGCAAAAAATAAGAATATTTTACTTCAAACTTTTTTTTCTATCTCCAATATTTTGCCCCCTATAGGGGGGCAAAGGCATAAAAATGGTAGATTTCAGCGCCTGGGGGCAAAATGGTGGTTGCCCCTAGTACGCGAGTGGTTGAATACATACTTCCCTTTACATGGTACAGATCCCCCAAGTTCCATTACTTTATTTCTAACCGTTTAGATTTTATAACGATTTAAGTGTTATTTTTTACTATTTCGGAAGGGTTATTTTGCTATCTTTGCCCCCCTGTAGGGGGCAAAATATTGGTGATAGAAAAAATAGTTTCAAGTAAAAGTTTATTATTTTTCACCGTAGAATCCAAATATGCTATCAAAAATATACGTTCCAATTTGAAATTTTGAAGTTGGGTGGCCTGGGGGCAAAGTGGGTGGTTGCCCCTAGTGGGTGATAGCATGAAAACAAACTTCCCTTTGCATGGTAGAGATCCCCCAAGTTTCATTAATTTATCTCAAACCGTTCAAAAGTTAAGAGGGGGGGGGGGAGACTTTTGGACCACCCTGTATATAGTACCTGGGGGGCCGGGCCCCCAAGGAAAGCAAACAAACATTAGAGGTGGATATGGGTTGTAAAATATTTGTCTTAATTTGCTTCATAAGGCACCTAATATGTCGGTTTAATCTCTTAAGTGAAAGTAAAAATCAAAAGTTATGTCATAAAAGTCATGTTTCTTATATCTGCCAAAATATCAACAGGTAAACAGGGCCAGCCCTACTATAGGGGCGAACGGAGCGGCCGCTCCAGGCGCCAAGGCCCAGGGGGCGCCGGCCAGATGCCTCAGAAGTAAAGAACATTTTTTTTTGCTTAGCCTTACGATTTTTTGAGGACTAGCCTCTGACATATTCCGAAACTTACATAACTGGAAATATATAAATAATACAAGACAGTGCTTGAAGCCCTCTTTCCTTAGTCTAAACAAAATAGAAAATGAAGAAAATGGTTTTGATCGCTCTCTGCGAGTTTTGAAAGAGGTGCTCATCTGTTGAGACGGGCGCTAGTCGAGTGTGCGGCCAGAACTCCCCCCACCTACCCCATATAAGATGTAAGATGTATCATTAGATGTAAGTTACATCTTACATCGTCTGCCACCGAGGCGAGCGACGTTTTGGTTTAGTTGGAGACTTAGGCAGTAAAAAAACAAAATAAATCGGACAGTATGAAACAGGCCAAATAGTGCAGATTGACGTCAAAAGAGACAACTTTTCTAAAGAATGCAATTTTTTCTTAAATTTCTCAAAATTTGCCTAGGGTCCCCAGACTCCCCCACCTTCGTCTGGGAGCTGCAATAGCTTGACCACCCCCTCAAAATCCAATTTCCTGTTTTGAACTAAACTTTATATCATTGCAACCCTAAAAAAAACATATTTTTATTGCTTTTCATAACTATTGATTAAATTACATAGTTTATTATAGATTTTAAGTATTATTGCGTAATGGCTATTTACTGATCTATTTAATCTACAATGATTAGGAGCACAACTTTTATTATATTACAAGTACTATTTTATTAAGTTACTATTTCAGTTTGCTATTTTTTGTAAAAATACTTGTGTTCATACTATTGTCAACGAACTACACCATAGGTTTAATTTGTTTTATGACAAAGTGTTATAATCAAATTTCTCCTAAGAGATGCATAAAAACGCTGTTTTGAGTGGACATATTTTCAAAATTTTCCCCGGGGGTGGGCCCTGGACCCCCCCCCTTCAAAAATGTACTGCTAACGACACCCATGTATTAGAAATTAGAAGCAAGCAAAGAGGGGCGCCAAAATTGGATCTCACTCCAACCTAAAACTTGCCTCGGGCCGGCACTGCAGGTAAACTTCTAGCTAACTTAAATTTTACCTTTAAAGTTGTCGAAGGCTGGTAAAGTTGTCGGAGACAATTTTCCCATTGTTTAAGCTTTTTTACCAAGAAAATATGGAAGGGCACTCTGTAAGGAGTCTCTCTCTTAAGAACTATATAAAATTTTATCAATGTTCACAGAATTTCCAACTTAAGTGTATGGGGAATCTACAAAACTGGATTAACTAAATTTAGAGTTAAACTATCATATAGACAGTGGCGGCGATAACCCGCGGGGGGGGG
>KZ652518.1:26682-38673 GCA_001010745.2 Gerris buenoi | reverse complement strand
AAAAAAAAAAAAAAAAAAAAAAAAAAAAAAAAAAAAAAAAAAAAAAAAAAAAAACCAAGAGATATTAATTTCCAAAAGTATAGAAAAATATAATAATGTAAGTCTATAGTGGCGTTCAAATTATTTAAAAATTGAATTGCCATGTTATCATGGAAGCAGCAAATTAATCCACATCTTTGTTAAGAATATGAAGTTTCACAAAAAGTAGACTTGATAACGAGCCCAAATTTTGGTAAATGTAGGCATTTACTTTTGACATAATGTAATTTAAATAGTTACATGGTAAGAAGTGTATTTTTTTATAGGGAAAAATTGCAGGTCTATATATAAAACCCTTATCTTTTTATGAGAAAAGAATAAAACGAATTATTTTAATAATTGAATATTTGAGCACTATTTTAGATATTTTTTTCCTAAAGAAGTAATCAATTTTTAACTATGTTATTCTATGTTTCTAAGTTGTCATTTCAAGTTATGTACAACTTTCACCATAATTAATTTAAATTAAACTACATAGGATTCTGATTGTTAAATAGTTTCTTTGAAATAAAATAAATTTTCCAAAATACAAAAATGTAGTCTGAAGTTCTCGTTCATCCTAACTTTTTATTTTTCGAGCACAAACACCGTTAGAGATGTTGCCCGAAGATATTATAACATTTTTACCCTTATATCGAAAATCAGCTTAAGAAATCTTCAAATAAAACTAAAAATAAACCACTCTTAGGAGGTTGAGGTAAGTTTAAGATCCACACATTCTAATCTCATCTATTGCACAGGCTCTCTTTAGAAAAGAGAGTAGGCATGTATAGAGAAGTTTTACTTATTACGCTAAAAACTACCTTGTTAGATAGAAATCTTCTAATTTTACTTTTAAACCCGTAATTAAATTTATAACTCAAAATGTTATTATATTTTTTCATCCCATTGTAAATTATGGCCCATCCTGTACAACAAAAACACCAATTAATAGGTAATAACACAATATTGGAAGTATATGATAGAAAGAAATAAAAAGCAATCTATTTAAAAAGATTTTATATAAACCCTACACATAAACATAAAAATAAACTAAATTATTATTTTATAAGGGCCCGTTCAAATTGAGAGAGAATGTGTTAAAACCTCTTAAAATCTTTATACAGCCCCATAATAATAAATCCAAAATAATTCTTAGATTTATTATCCTTTTTAGTACACCTTCAAAAAAAAAAAAGAAGAAGTAAAAGGTAAAATAAAAAATGAAACGCAAAAAAACAAACAAATAAAATAAAAATCCAAATATTTGTACAACAGTTTTTATTTTCTTCTAAAGACTTTGTTTCTTTATAATTGTTTCCAAAAAAATAATTTTAAAATAAATATTTTGTTTTATTTTTTTCCAATAAATGTTTCAAACCTTGTTAAGGCAACCGTCTAACGGTGATTTAAAACAATCACTCAACTGTTCAAGGTAGAAAGATTTGCGGTAGCTTAAACCTATTTTTTTTAACACATACATTTTTGTAAATATAATTTTCTTTTAATTTTTTTTAAACCTTTTTTTGACACAACAAAAAAAAGTAAAAAGGATATACAATATAAAATTTATTTTGAAATACATTTATACACTAGTAAGAAAAAAAAAACAACACAAATTGAATAAAAATATTTGGAAAAAAATTATCAAAATTTAACTAAACAAAATCAAAGAAAGAATAATTAAGCTATTGGCACAATATTTTACGTGGCGAGACATTTCCTTTAAACTTTTATCAAATTTAATATTTCTGATCATACTGCCTTTTTCCCTATTAATCGGATAATTAATATTGTCACTATGGATACAATTTGTTTTCAAGTTTACCGCAGGTAACGGAATCTATGTGATCGTTATGAAAAACGAAAATATTTTATCTCCGATTTCAAAAATTCCAAGCCAGAAATCCGTTTCAGACATAAGAGAACATTTTTGGTTCCGGTCTGTCGATCTGCCTCTCTATTTTTGTGAACTAACATATCTTAGTAAGTTCAATTTGTATGGTAGGTCATAATTAGCTCGTTTTTGGTCTTATATAAGTTTCGNTTTACATTTAAAAATATAAAAACACTTTTGCACCCAGTTGTATCTTATATCTCATAACTTCGTTGAAAATTTAAATATAAAAATGAAAAAAAAAAAAAAAAAATAATAAAAAAATAAAATATTTCTCCTAAATGGAAGTTTAATATATTTCTCTGCCAAAACATCATTCGATTAACAATATGAATTATAAAATATAGGTAATTAAAAAAGAAAGAAAAAATTATAAGTATTCTGCCTAAAATATATAAATAATATTTTTTTATAGTACGATAATAATTATGTACTCATTGTGTCAAAATAGGACAAATAATTATTATCTGAAATTAATTACTTTAATAATTAACAAATCAATAAACTTAATCAAGTCAATTACTTTCAAAATAAAAGTAAAGCACTCACACAGAATAGTAAGTTAAACAAATTTCTTTTTTAAGTAAATTTAAAACAACCAACATTCAGTATTTTCACGCTATCTAAATAAAATTTATTTGATTTGACAAATTATTAAATTTCAATTATTTTCAGATTTTTCTTCTTTTTTTTTTTCTTTCTAACAGTATAAATGGATAGCAAAGTAAAATATGAAAGAAAGAAGTATTCAGATATGTTGAAAAAAAGCGAAAGAATTATATTCTCAAACAAAAAAATAGAATCACATTCATAATTTAAAAAAAATAATATATACTATTGTCTGTTAAACTCCACACAAATCAAGATAGTTTAATCTCAGCAGATAATAAAATTATAAATAAAATCCTCCATACATATCTTTTAGTGATAGATATTTTCAATATCAGTTATTATAGCTGTTATTTTCAGTCAATATAATTACATCTATTAAAAAAAAAGTTCATAGTTAGAAAAAAACATATTATAAGCAAATACAAAATATTTCAAGCTTTAAGTTTTAAAAATAATGATAAATAATTATGCATAGTAACATAACGCAATCATTTTAATTTTAAGATATACTGTTCTCAGTTTAGAGGAACTCACTGAATATTATGAAATATCCTATTCACAAAATCAATCATTCCTCCTTTAGAGAAATATTCAAAAGACATTGCTGGATTTATATTCAGAAGGACTTACTTAACAGATGAGAATTATGTTTTTTGTACACTCTCTGTCCTATCTAATGAAGAGGTTACTTTTGAAAGATGTAGTCTTTATTATTCATAGTTAAATTAATAGAAATTGTACTAGTTCAGAAAGATTTTTAATACTAGTAGAATAATTTTTTTGATTATGACAAAAATTATACATTTATCCCACATATAAAAAAAAAGATATAATAAAAGGGACAAATAGTACAAATTTTAAAACAGAATTACCTTCTACAACAGGTTGTTTTTTTTTTCTTTTCTATTATTTCTTGTATAATCATTTTCTGTCTTGTGACATCATAAAAAAGCTGCAAAAATGTTATAACTAGATGCCGCATACTTCAGATAAATGGGAGAGTTCTGACATCTCTAAACCTTTATTAGCTACGCCCCCAAAAAAATGATATAATTAATTTTATTAACATTTATCATTTTCAAACGCAAGCTACAAAAATGTGGAGTTATAACAGCCATTATTAATTAAAAGAAAACAAATTGTTTAAAGAAACAACTAAAACATTTGATCGATTACTTTAAACAAGTACGTAGTAATATATTGATGAAAAACAGAGAAATGTTTAGAATGTAGGTCATAAAACCATTTAAAAAACAAAATATATAAATATTTTTTTTAAAAAAAGTTTTAAATGAAACAATAATAGTAATAAAAAAATAACAAATATCTAGGATTGGCTTGTTTCTTAGCATTAATTGTTCCTTTTTCTTCAAAAATGTCATAAGTCAACACGAATCACAGTGAGCACCTAGCACCTAACAGAGGATAGATATAAATTAAGACACATTTATTAGATATAAGATTATTATTTATTCTTTGAATTTGATATAATAAATGGATTTTGTAGCGTAAAATGTAATCAAGAAGTTCACTTATTTTAATAAACAGCAGCCAAAATCTTTTAACAAAAAGAAATGTTGCATTTGAAGAATAGAAGTTAGACATTCAAGGCTTGCGACTCTCTAACAACTTTACCCCCAAAATTAAGGGGGATGATAAAGTTATATGATTGAATAAGTCCCAGCTGAAAATCCTAGAATATCTAATAATATTTGATGGGTGGTAATATTTTAAAGCATCTGATGTAATTGCTTCAACAACTTTTCTTTAATATATTTTGACAATTGTCCAGTGAAATTGTGAAGAGTGAACTGCTATTGGATCTTACAGAAAGAATGCCTCAATCCAATTTTTTTCACAAATGCATTCATTTTCAAGAATTAAGAATGACCAGGGAGTTAGTGCATAACAAAGATGGTGACCTACTATTGTATTTTCCTCACTGTTAATAGTGAACAGTAATCTGATATTAAAGAAAGGTAGTAACTGGCAAACAACATTGTTTATGCACAACGTTTAGCAATTGTTCAGCTTTAAAAATACCTGTCAAGAATGTTGCTAATTTATCACTTTTATTACAAATTTTAATTATAAATTAATTTAATAAAAGTTAATTTATTATAAATTAATTTATTGTAATTTCGCCAAAGTTAGGAAAGGAAACAGATACTAAAGTATATTTCAAATCTTCAAGAACTCTAACACATCTTCTGCACTTAGTAAAACTTTTATTTTAGTTTTTATTTTTTTTTTCATTTTTCTGAGTTGAAAAACCTAACCAACTTTTATTGCACTCAATCTAAATCATTTTTTTTATTCACCTCAATAAAAAAAAGGAAGCCATGAAATTTATGTATCTTACAACACTTAACTGATAGCCTATCCTTACAAAAAAAAACTAAGCAACAAATTAATAAAAACCACCAACTATACAAAAACATCACTTTTTTCCTAAAACTTTTTCATTCATTCATGGGAGAATTTCAGCTAAGAAACAAACCAATTAAATGATTTTGTAAAAAAAAAAAAAAAATAAAAAAAAAAAAAAAAAATTAAAATTATTGAAAGAAAAATTAATACTGAATATACTAACATTTAACCTGTCATTCATATAAGATATTATTATATATTCGTATGAAAATAATTAAACTCATGATAAAATGAGATCTGTTGTTCTAAAAGTTAAGATAAAAAGTCAAAATGACAGATTAGTACAATCAATTACAATATTAATCTCAAATACAACTGAGGAAATTGTTCAGTTGCTTTGAACAGATTAAAAAATATAGAATAGTATAAAAAGATGTTAGTGTTAAAACTATGTTTGTAATCATGAGAAATTAACGAATAAAATAAAAATACCTTTTTTTTTCAATTTGTAAATGACAAAGAGTCATTTCCCTAACATTACAATCTCAATGTGCACATAAGTTAACTCCGAATTAGGGGTTATTACTTTGTTTTTATTAATGTTAACAAATTGTAACATAAAAGAGGGACCATTGTGGCAAAATATATGATGTTGCTTAAGAAATTTTGTGCAAATATTGCCACTAAATTAATCTAGACAACTTAAAATGGCTAAAATAAGTGTTTGTATAATTGTATCTCATGATTTTCTACATTGGATAAAGCATATTATGCTATATGCTAATTTAAATTTATTTATACATAGTTAAATGGATGTTTTTGTTAGATATTTTATAATTCAATTTTTAGTTAAAAAAAAGTAATCTCAGTTTCATAATTTGATACAACATTCTATAAGCAATGAAAAAAGGAACTAAAGGATTGCAAATAAAGCATTAAAAAAAATAATAAAATAAGTAAATTATTTAGTAAATAAATTTAAAAAAAAAACTTAGAAAACGAAAAAATAAATAAAACAAAACAAAAAAATCACATAAAGATCTGTTATTGTTATTTCAGAATTTTAGAACGAGGAAGTAACAGGAAGGTGTAGGGAAGTGGAAATGACGTTGAATGCAGGACAAGTTGACTGTGGGTGTCAGAGAACTATGGCGGCAGCGGCTGTTTGTGCCATACAATTACCTATGGAAAATCTGTAGGAAGCCATTTCCGTGATACCATGATAATGGACGAAGGCAGCGAGAATCACCAATAAGTGGAATATCTGGTGACTCTGGAACTAAACAGAAAAAAGGGTATTTAAATTAAAAAGAAAGAAAAATCTATGCATGTCAAATTAAGTTCTTCTTAATCAGAAGATAAAAATTCAAAAAATTAAAATTAAAATATGATTTTACAGAACCTAACCCAATATTATTCTACGTCATAATTATTATATGTATATCAATATTATTCTACTTTCTCCATTAAAAGTTATAGATGTCTTTTACCACTCCCAACAAGAAAAAGGGTATATTTTATTAATATAAAACAGAACTACTGATAAACAAAACAAAACTTTCTGACAAATTCACTAACAAAAATTTCTCATAAATAGTGAAACTGAATTTAAATGTCCCATATCTAATTGTACGGACTAATTGCCATGGATAATTACTATTATATCATATTAGTGGAAATTTGATGGTATTAATTGTTTAAGAAAATACTTAGAAGAACAAAGAAGTTAAACATATATGAAGGAGCTTAATATAGGTATGTTTTATTTTGAACTCTAACATGTATTTCCTGTGAAAGTATTTTTTATTATTTTTCAATATTTGATATATTTAAAAGTAGAGAAATAATAAATGTGTATAGGTCAACAAATAAATCTTTGCACAATTTATAGAAAATCATATCCTTTTAAGGAGATGAACAAAACAAAAAAACATAAAGAAAAATATTTCCCTGATAGTTGAAGGTCTTTACCCAAGTAAAATGGGATAATTTGATCACATTATGGCTATATATTTATTTATTTATAAATTATTAAAAATAGACTCACCCAAATGTCGAATTTACCAGGAAAGAATCTCTCAGGTACCCTGAATGCATATAGAAGAGCACCAAGTATATAAAGTGAACCCATAAGTATCAGCCAACCTAGTGATGCATTGTCAATAGCATTGATCCATCCTTCAGCAATACCATAGTGGACAGCTGGCACTACTCCACTCAGCCCAAATACTGTGAATAGGCCTGTCAAACAAAAAATATAATCATCATTAACAATATAATAATAATACTTTTGTTTTAAAACAATGTAAGGTCCAAAAACAAAATCATAAATTATTAAGATTACCATGCCTGCAGACGCCTATTCAATTTTTGGACATAGTACAATGGCTTAAAACAAAACCATTATAATTTAATAATAAAAAAATAAGAATGCATAATAAGATGCTCACCAACTCTTAAAGGTCTGAATCTAGTTTCAGAGAATCTATCCCATAGTGAAACAACCATACATGACATGCCAAGTAATATAACTGCTGTCATGTATATTATTCTGGGCCTGATTTGACAGTAGAAACTATAGTACAGCCATGGAATAAATGAACCTGTTATGAGAACCGAGATTCCACAATAATCCAGTCTGAAAATCAGAAATAAACATTAGTCATTCCAGGGTGGAGGGATGGACCACTTTTACAAATCTATTGATGGAATATTAGAGTGGAACACTTTCTTCTCTGTAGGAATAACATTTAGATAATTGTAGGTAGATGTAAATGAAAATTGGTTCTAGAAATATTGTTCGTAGCTTTTGGACATGACAGATGACAGCCCTACAAAAAATAATTGCGCATTGGACCAATACAATAACTGGCAAATTCAAGAAAAAAAAAAAAAAAAAATCACAAAAATAATATTTAAGTCAGGAAATATAAAACATCCATAGCAATCATTTGTGAATAATTAAAATACAAGTAAGAAAATGATTTGCTTATATTTGATGTACATATATTTAAGGAGTGGGAAAATATACTACTATTGGTTAATTGAAGTAGCTATAAAACAAATGTAAAATAATATTTTTAAACTAGTAAATAAACGAAAGCAAATCATGGATTAGAATTAGGTTAGACTAACAAGGTATTTAGTATTGAAGAAGTTTAAGGATATTGGGTTTTATTTTCGATCCATGGCTCTTGCAAAGACCTAGGAAAAGATGGCTGAAGGATGTGGAAGAGGCTTTAAGGAGTATAGGAGTCTAGGGCTCAAGCAAGACACAAGCCCATTGACAGTAGTGCCATCGAGTAAAGTAAAGTAAAATTTCTCCACTTGAAACAAATTTAATTTAAACTAAACTTCAAAACCACAAGGGTAGTCTATATCTAGTGAATTTTTCATCAGTACCCCAGGTGCATTTCCCTAAAGTATCAGTAGAATTACTCACTTGCTAAAAAGTTTGCCGACAAATTCCGAATGACAGCATACTGTGTGGAAGGCAAAGGAAAATCCTAAGCAGACAATGGCACTTATGAAGAATGAACCGAATGCCATTTTATCATATATATTGAGTTCTATACCTGGCCTCAACATGAAATATCCTAAAATTCCGATAAATGCGATGCATCCTGAAAATGTCAAATTTAAATTAGTAAAATATTATTACAAAAAGTAAATTATTAATGATATTAAACAATAAAATCACATTATTTTAAATTATTTTCCTTAAAAATATTAAATAGGTATATCTTTTTGAGTTAGAGTTCTGAGTTCTTAATATCAAAAATTAAAAAGTCAAATAATCTGAGACAACTCAGAAAAATTTTCTTGTATACATTTTTTTTTATTGTGTTAGTCCCCAAATTCAGCATTATCCTTAATCTAATCTAAAGCATATAGCTTGCCATTAAGGATGATGATTGAAACCCTAGCCAGGTGAAGCAGTGAGCCATATATCCCAAAGTACCATTGAAAATTGTAAAGCAAAAATCGAAATGTGCAAAGTAAATTAAGGGGAATGTATAAATATTAACATTAGACACCCAATCTTCAAAGTCTAGCACTAGAAGGTGAGTGTGTTAGAGTAATCCTTTTGTAGGTTTCATTCTGTATTATATTAAAACTAATGCCAAAAATTTCAAATTGAGAGCTACACTCGAGGTTCTGTTCTGATGAATTTGATTAAAAAATTCAAAAATGTATTCCATTTAAATACGTTTTAAACATAGATTTTAACTTAGAGCATAGGCTTCCGTGGGTTGGCTTGCAATCAACAACTTGGTTTTCGAATAAAATCTGCGTCATGGAGGGGTGGAGGTCTGACGTTTGCCTCCATTACTGGAAGCATCTTCAGGGATTTAGTGCATCGTAATGTCGACTCATCACAAACACAAGGTATTGAGTCAACATCTCGATGCACCACACCCCTGAAGATGCTTCCAGTAGTAGAGGCGAAACGTCAGATCTCAACCCCTTCGTGCCATGGGTTTTACCAGAAAACAAAGTCATAGATTTTAAGATAAATCAGTAAATTCCTCAATTTACATGGGAGGATAGTTTATATAATACAGAACAGAGTCTCTTAAATTAAAATGATTAATTAACTGTATAAATTGAAAGAATATTTACCTAGTAAATGTGTCCAAATATTTCCTGTTTCAGTGTGTATCCTGAAGATAGATTTAAAGCATGCTGAAAAGGATGGTAAAGGAGGCCTATGACCGTCATGTAAGTAATCATTGTCCTGAAGCCACTCGGGTAAGTGTGTAAAGTTGCAAACACTCCATGATGCTTCCCATATTCTTCGTACGAATTCTTCAGCTGGTTCACGGGCGCAGTTGACAAGTGCACCAAGATCTATGTTACCCTTCCTTATGGCTTCTCGGATCTGTAACACAAAATAGATAAATAATAAGTATAACGAAAATGATATTAAATGACAATACAGTAGAACCTCGATTATACGAACTAATTGGGACCAAAGGTGGGTCGGATAATTAAAAAGTTCGGATAATTGAGGTTCATTAAGAAAAAGAAAATTCAATTAAGTATATAATTTTATTTTAAAGGTAGATGTATTTTTAAAATAAAAATTATACATATGTAAAATACGACGTTATATACATACATCAAAGGGGGCACATTATCATACACATTTAAAGGGGGCGGATTTTCTTCGATCATACACACTTTTCACAATTTTCCCAACTATTTACCTACAGTTTTAAGAGATGGAATTGAAATATGTACATATATTAAGGACCAATATTGTAACTTACAATTCTCACCTCTCAATTAATAACGTAATTTAGTAGTAAAAAAAAAAACAATAGTTCAGAGACAAAAGGAAAACATAAAGCTCTATTAACAAGGAAACAATAATTGCATTAATTCACTTCTTCAGTTATTACCATAGTCAATTAAAGTTGTTATTGCCAGTTGGTATTCTATATCTAATTCAATTTAAATTACTTGCCAAGAGCAAACATGTCTAATAAAAATTTCGATCTAAATAATATTGAAATATTATAAAGATAAAACTCATTAATATTCATATTGGATAAACTCAATAAAAAATAAAAAAATAAAAAATAAGAAATTATTTTGTTAAAATTAAACAAAATCTATGTTACCCTCTCTTAAAGGTTCTGTGATTTACAAAACCTTAAACTAACTTAACTCTTTTTTTAAAGTGAAAAAAAAAAAAAAAAAAAAAATTGTCTGAGCCATGTCAAACACCACGTTTGAGCTTTCTAACGAGTTTTCCTCTTTTTTTCAAAGGCAATTGTAATTGGTTTTAATAATAGAATAGAAAAGAGGTCATTTGATTTAATTTTTATTAAACAGGGTCATATATTGAAGATATTTTATTCTAATTTTTATAAATTTTTACAAAAAAATTCTAATTCGATTAAGTTTAAGAAAAAAATTAATACGTCAATTTCTAATCTTGGAGCAGTTACGCTACTCGCTCATAAAGCAGTTCGTAGTTCTTAACTCTGTATGACTAATTATTACTATTTAGCATAACAGTCCAACTACTCATATAATGATAAATGGAAGAATAAACAAGCCTATCTGATAAGAGAGTAAAATCTCTAAGATAATCTATTTTAAAAACAATGTACCGCATAACAGGACAGGAAGATATATGCGGGAAATCTTCAACTAGAATTATTAAAACGAAAAGTCTGCTGAAAGCATGAAGGATTTAATCCCATTCATTTCCCCACTTATGAAATGCTTAAATTTAGAGATATTAATGCAGAGGAAGTTTATAAGTAGGTAATACAAATTCTCAGTTCTCATTAACATTCAATCCATTCACATAGTCACCTAGTTTAAAATTTCACAATTTTGGAAAGTTTGAAAAATCGATCGTAGTTGAAGATTATTAGGCAATACCTAAGAATACCGAAGATTATTAATTTTTGGTCAATACCTTTGACCAAAAATTAAGACGATATTGCAGCATTTCAATCAAAATTTAAATTAACTGAGCCCTAAATAATGTCACAGTATTCGGTAAGATATTTCACAAATATAAATTGAAATAGAGTAGAATTATAATTCCATTAAGGAAAAAAAGAAGGAAATTTAATTTGAGAGAACTCTTACAAAGGCTGACAGTTCTTTAAATAAAATATGACTGGTGGTTTTCTTTTCTTTTATAAACTTATTACCGTCAACGCTAAGGTATGTAATTATTATCATAACGAAACAAAAAATAAATAAATAAACATAAACTTTGAATGCACAAAAGAAAAGTGCAAAGTAACATAAATTACGTACTCAGTAACATAAATCTATCAAAGACTGTCTTTATTATCAGTGCAATGACAATTGGTTCAATCAGTGTATAATGGGGGCGTGGGGGGTTGCCACCCTTCTCGGGGCGTGGAAATTCCTTTGCACAAAATAACCCCGGGAATCGATAGAGGATCAAATTTTAAGAAAAAAATGCAGTATAAAGTTTTTTTTGTTAAATTAATATTTTTTGAGTTATTCGTTAAAAAAAGCGTTCAAAAACGTTTTTTTCAAAGAAAATTGCAAGATTTCGATCGTGAATAACTCAAAAAATATTAATTTAACAAAAAAAA
>KZ652518.1:15182-26114 GCA_001010745.2 Gerris buenoi | reverse complement strand
AATAAGAAGAAGTCATCAAAACTACCATTTTCAAACCTATTTTTCTCTACTTCTACTTGGTCGATTTTGACCATTTTTTTTTATTTTTAATCTACAGGACACGGCCTACAAAGATATTAAAAAACATTTTAGGTAGCTTGTACGTATTTCACGCTGCAGACCCTCAAAAACCCTAGTTTGTCACCTACAGTATATATACACTGGCAGCTTTTGTGAAATTTTGACTTTTTGACTTGGCGGGGCGGAACGCTGCTGCGTTCCTAAATCACTATAAGAAAAGTCAATTACAATAATTCAAATCAATTTTTTATAAATATCAGACACGTGGCTAAACTAAAAGTAAATTACACATACTTTTAATTTTTAACCAGCACACTATATATGCGTAAATGATATCTACTCTCGCTGAAATTCCAAATCTAGAAAAAATAATATTTCGTTTGGCGGAAAGAGTCGAGTCAATAGATTAACAGAAATGTTGATAAAATATTGAAGTTTAAGGCTTTCGAATAGATACGTGGGCAGAAAAAGAATATCAAGAGCGAGTCATGAGAAAATAATGCAATATCACACATTACTAACCTTCCTCTTTTTGTTTCCTTTTTTGGCTTTCCTTTTTGCACCCATGATTTTATCAAGTATTTGTTTTGGGTAAAAGTATTAGAAGTTGTGAGATAAAATAATAATAATAAAAACATAAATTGGTAAAAAAAAATTCTAACGAAAAAGTTCAATTAGAACCTTTCTATGGAAAAAAATGTTATAAATGACGGGTTCACAATAATTATAAAACTGCAAAAGATTTTCTTTATTATGGAAAGTTATACGTAACGTTGTTCCTTATCAATGGTTGAATTCATATCTTATCCAATATGTGCAAAAATTATAGTATACACGGACCAAAGATTAAACGAGTACTTGAGTACAGCCTTAAATAATTCAACGAAATATACGTAATTGAATAACCAATTACATTAAACAACACAGAACCATTGAGTAACAGGCAACGTGTTTCGTAATTTAAAAAAAAAAAACACACAAAAATATAGTACTGACACGAGTACTGGTATAGATAAGACAATCGAATAAACACGATTATTAATTTATTGTCCGATACGATCGAATAATTTGCGAGATCAATTCTGTTGATACATAAACATAAACTCCCTGGCTAATGAAACCTAATAATTAGGAATCCAAATACGTTTAACGATAAACGTCATTGAGCTAGATATATCGCTGGCTTATTTCCTGACTGATTTACTAATCACTTTATATTTTCGTATAATTTACAATAGAAGAAAAACAAATTATGGAGAAAAAAAAAGGACATTAAGGTGTAAACATTGTAACAGAAATAAATACTACTAAATAAGCAGCGATCATCAACCAAAATAAGTTATGAAATTTAATATTTTCTTATTTTATTTGTTCATTTAAGTCCAAGATTTATCTCTTATTTTACTTTCTTTTTAGTTTAATTTAATTTTGATTTTTGTTTGAAATACAAACTTGTTCCTCTCAAGAGATAAAGAGGACTATAAATACGGAATGGAACAATAAATCAAATGGTTGAGTGAACTACAAAAATTATATTTTCATTTATAAATTCTTCTTAAGGCTTTCTATACACTATCCGAAAAATAGATTGCCTTTTCAATTCTAATCCGATCGCATTAATAGACCATCTGCATCTGCACCCGAAAAAAAGGACAGATTTTCAGAACCATGAAGCTCTGAAGTACCGTTTTAACAAAAAAAAAAAAATAATAATAATAAAATAAATAGTGCGATTAAAAGTAACTTTAGTGAGCTCAATTGTTTTGATTTTGAAATAAATTTGTGTTTTTTCCAATAGATTTTTATTTTGATTAATTTTTTAAATTCTAAAAGGTTAATATTAAAAAATATAATAGATTTAAATGCATTTCAAGAATTACTTCAACACCATCACAAAATTTGGTGAATTGAGATAGTATAATTAATAACTAGAATACGAAAATAATTAATTAAAAAAATAATTTCTTCTTAAGGAATCACAAAAAAAAACCGAGAAAATAGTATAGGAGATTAAAAAAAGAAATACGTAGTTCTCGAATTAAAATAAAACATACACTCACGTAAAGCGTGAAACATAAATTATTAAAATAAATAATAAGATAAATTAACACTTTTTTTCACAAAGAACCAAGAACACTTAAACTTTAAAAATACGATGAATTAAAAGTTCACTGCTTGCAAAAGAATGAATTCTAATTTTGAATAAGACTAAAATTTCTCACAAAAAGGACAAAAAAGTTAAGTGAATCGAGAAATTTATAACATTGAAAACAATTGAAAGAAATCTTTTTATTTTCAATCGCACATTTCATTTAACTTTATTTAACGCTAAAATCGAAATAATACTATAGAATAGTTTTGTTTTTATTTCGCCAATACAAGATTTACAAGAAGAGAAGGATACGAGATAATTTTTTCTACAAGTAGACTCGACAAGGTGAGTTCAGGTTCTGAAACATGCAACGTCTGAATGTGCTACCACCGATGAACAAATAGTAGTACTTGACTCGAATTCACATGACGTTATTATCAGCTAGAATTCAACTTAAGAAAGAAGGGATAGACAAATGTAGTCTAAAAGAAACTGAAACTCTCTAAATGTTATTGTGAGTTAAAATCAACTGACAGCTATATGATAACTTACAGCGAAATTTTAAAAGTGGAATATTTAATATCTCTCCACAAAAGAAAATGTAAGAAGTAATTAAAAAGTTAAAAAAATCAATAAAGACAATAACGCAACATTTTTATCTTNAGACCCTCAAAAACCCTAGTTTGTCACCTACAGTATATATACACTGGCAGCTTTTGTGAAATTTTGACTTTTTGACTTGGCGGGGCGGAACGCTGCTGCGTTCCTAAATCACTATAAGAAAAGTCAATTACAATAATTCAAATCAATTTTTTATAAATATCAGACACGTGGCTAAACTAAAAGTAAATTACACATACTTTTAATTTTTAACCAGCACACTATATATGCGTAAATGATATCTACTCTCGCTGAAATTCCAAATCTAGAAAAAAAAATATTTCGTTTGGCGGAAAGAGTCGAGTCAATAGATTAACAGAAATGTTGATAAAATATTGAAGTTTAAGGCTTTCGAATAGATACGTGGGCAGAAAAAGAATATCAAGAGCGAGTCATGAGAAAATAATGCAATATCACACATTACTAACCTTCCTCTTTTTGTTTCCTTTTTTGGCTTTCCTTTTTGCACCCATGATTTTATCAAGTATTTGTTTTGGGTAAAAGTATTAGAAGTTGTGAGATAAAATAATAATAATAAAAACATAAATTGGTAAAAAAAAATTCTAACGAAAAAGTTCAATTAGAACCTTTCTATGGAAAAAAATTGTTATAAATGACGGGTTCACAATAATTATAAAACTGCAAAAGATTTTCTTTATTATGGAAAGTTATACGTAACGTTGTTCCTTATCAATGGTTGAATTCATATCTTATCCAATATGTGCAAAAATTATAGTATACACGGACCAAAGATTAAACGAGTACTTGAGTACAGCCTTAAATAATTCAACGAAATATACGTAATTGAATAACCAATTACATTAAACAACACAGAACCATTGAGTAACAGGCAACGTGTTTCGTAATTTAAAAAAAAAAAACACACAAAAATATAGTACTGACACGAGTACTGGTATAGATAAGACAATCGAATAAACACGATTATTAATTTATTGTCCGATACGATCGAATAATTTGCGAGATCAATTCTGTTGATACATAAACATAAACTCCCTGGCTAATGAAACCTAATAATTAGGAATCCAAATACGTTTAACGATAAACGTCATTGAGCTAGATATATCGCTGGCTTATTTCCTGACTGATTTACTAATCACTTTATATTTTCGTATAATTTACAATAGAAGAAAAACAAATTATGGAGAAAAAAAAAGGACATTAAGGTGTAAACATTGTAACAGAAATAAATACTACTAAATAAGCAGCGATCGTCAACCAAAATAAGTTATGAAATTTAATATTATCTTATTTTATTTGTTCATTTAAGTCCAAGATTTATCTCTTATTTTACTTTCTTTTTAGTTTAATTTAATTTTGATTTTTGTTTGAAATACAAACTTGTTCCTCTCAAGAGATAAAGAGGACTATAAATACGGAATGGAACAATAAATCAAATGGTTGAGTGAACTACAAAAATTATATTTTCATTTATAAATTCTTCTTAAGGCTTTCTATACACTATCCGAAAAATAGATTGCCTTTTCAATTCTAATCCGATCGCATTAATAGACCATCTGCATCTGCACCCGAAAAAAAGGACAGATTTTCAGAACCATGAAGCTCTGAAGTACCGTTTTAACAAAAAAAAAAAAATAATAATAATAAAATAAATAGTGCGATTAAAAGTAACTTTAGTGAGCTCAATTGTTTTGATTTTGAAATAAATTTGTGTTTTTTCCAATAGATTTTTATTTTGATTAATTTTTTAAATTCTAAAAGGTTAATATTAAAAAATATAATAGATTTAAATGCATTTCAAGAATTACTTCAACACCATCACAAAATTTGGTGAATTGAGATAGTATAATTAATAACTAGAATACGAAAATAATTAATTAAAAAAATAATTTCTTCTTAAGGAATCACAAAAAAAAACCGAGAAAATAGTATAGGAGATTAAAAAAAGAAATACGTAGTTCTCGAATTAAAATAAAACATACACTCACGTAAAGCGTGAAACATAAATTATTAAAATAAATAATAAGATAAATTAACACTTTTTTTCACAAAGAACCAAGAACACTTAAACTTTAAAAATACGATGAATTAAAAGTTCACTGCTTGCAAAAGAATGAATTCTAATTTTGAATAAGACTAAAATTTCTCACAAAAAGGACAAAAAAGTTAAGTGAATCGAGAAATTTATAACATTGAAAACAATTGAAAGAAATCTTTTTATTTTCAATCGCACATTTCATTTAACTTTATTTAACGCTAAAATCGAAATAATACTATNAAATTTGCCAGACATCAGGCTTGACTGTGTATGGGGGCTAGGGGCCTTTATAGTTTGTCTGCAAAAACAATATCACATCAAGGATAACAATAACGTATCAAGGACAAAAGGCGGTTGTTTATTACTGCTAAAAATGTTTATTTTAAATGCTATTTGTTTGGGGATGGCTATATGATATTACGGGATAAGATAGGTATTAAAAACGAATAACCTTGTTATCTTCAATCACAATTGAAAATATTGTTTATAATTATTAACGCATCAATTTATTTCTTATTGGTTCTTAAAATCTTATTGTTATTTTTTTCTGCTAGAGTATTCCCCACTTGAATTGTAAAAGATATTGGAACTATACTTAAACTATCTAATTTAATGCCAATTAAAATCGTTAAAATCCATTTAATATTTTTAGAAAGATAATTTTCTGTTGTTTTTTTCCAACAATACAAAAGGTTCAAGACCTTGAGTATTAACTATTTATTTAGGTATGAATTTAAAACTTTAATTATTTCATTGCACAAATTTATTAATTTTTAGAAATTAAAATTGGAAGAATTTACACTGATTTACACATAATAACGTTATTAATATAAAAATGGTTTCAATATTTTTATTGTTCAAGTTCACAAATGATAATTGAAATAAGAAATTGATTCATATCACCATCGAGCGATATGAATAATGAGTGTTATGATATGATAAGTAATTTATATTATGATTTTACAATAATCAAGCACTATTGTACTATTCCTTGCACAAGGAATTAATCTTATAACTGTAAATCAGGTTAATAATAAACAATATCTAAATTCCGAGATAGTAGCGGACAAATATACAAAATAATTAATAATTTCGGGGCCCTCTCTCTAGGTGTCTAACACTTACTTAGGGCCCTCACCAATTATTATTTGATGTACTACCAAGAAAAAAAAAAAAAAAAATTGTAAATGTTTGTAACACGTATTTATATATGGTGGAAATTATTATTATTATTATTATTAATGGGTTCAATTATATGAGGAAGTTTTGAATAGCTATATAGATAGCTACGTTTTATGGAGGATTGATAACTCAATCTGGATCTAGAATTGAAAGAGTTTTCATTAAGAACACACTTTGACGAAGAAATACAGTTCAATAAGATGGTAGAAAAAACTGCATGACCTAAGACTCAACAAATATTGAAAACACTAGCCATAGCCATGACTTCATGAAGGACTGAAAACAACATGAAACTAAGTTTTAAAAAGTTTCAAGTTCAAAGTCAACCCAGCTTTTTCTAGGATACTCTGCATTTCTTCATGAAAACGCTTCTATTTTAAATCCGGATAAAGTTTTCTAAACTAATCCTCGATGAACACAGAAATAATTTATATTTGATGTGGGAACGTTTATGGAGTTCATCTTAAAGGAATAACAAAAAATGTCTCCAAGTTAATTGAAACCTGTTCATATAACAAAGCATTTCATCATCAAGACCATCTATTCAAAATTTCAATTTTCACGGAGAGACAATTTATAATATTCGTTCAGCTAATATAATTTTAAACTATATACAGTACACAAATAGATTTCAATAACTTTTGTTTCAATAACTTAGCATGCATAAATGGCCATGGATGAAAAGTGCGTCAAATTTCATAGCTAATTAATAAGAAACAAAAGTAAAATAATAATTATTATTTTCTGAATAATAACAATGAAAAAATTAACTAATTATACACAGGTGTTAAAATTCTAATCTAGACGACTTATCGGGTCAGTGATAACCTTTACATTAACACCTTTAGACATATTTATATATCGGAGTTAAAAAATGTAATTTAAAAATGAAAATAAAATTAAAGCTACAAATATCACAAAGAACAATGAATTTATATAAAGTTCTAGAACGTAGAAACAAACGTAGCAAAAGATCAATTGGTAAAAATAGTCACTTATAAAACAATATGGTGCGTAGTAACAAAAACAATTCAAAATGCGTTCATCGACATCAAGTTTATAAATAACAATTAAATAATTATAAATGCCATTCCTTTGCCTTCTACTTCATACTTCAAAGAAATATTTAACGCTTAGGCTATGTATGGTTTAGTTTATTGTTAAAATGCACTGTACTGAGGGCACAATGCCAAAAGCTATTGCAAATATTTATCAATTACTAAAGGCCCCCATAAGCGATCAAATATTTTGCGCAAACCTGATATCGGACAAATTTAGGCCATACACGTCAAACATCATGTTTGCGCAAACATGATGTTTGACGTGTATAAACATGATGTTTGACGTGTATAAACAACGTATAAACATGTTTGACGAGTATGGCCTAAATTTGCCAGACATCAGGCTTGACTGTGTATGGGGGCTAGGGGCCTTTATAGTTTGTCTGCAAAAACAATATCACATCAAGGATAACAATAACGTATCAAGGACAAAAGGCGGTTGTTTATTACTGCTAAAAATGTTTATTTTAAATGCTATTTGTTTGGGGATGGCTATATGATATTACGGGATAAGATAGGTATTAAAAACGAATAACCTTGTTATCTTCAATCACAATTGAAAATATTGTTTATAATTATTAACGCATCAATTTATTTCTTATTGGTTCTTAAAATCTTATTGTTATTTTTTTCTGCTAGAGTATTCCCCACTTGAATTGTAAAAGATATTGGAACTCTAAAAATTAATTATGTATGTTGTATATATTATATAAATATAAATAATTATTATTGCGGGTTTAGCTCACTGATAAGTGATATCATAATTGATAAGTAACCGATTAAGTTTCTTTTCCTATTCCTAGTTTCTTAAGTTTCTTTCCGTTTATAAAATTTCCTATTTCACTGATTTTAGAAGTTTAACGTGGTCACAAATGGTCTTTTATACTTTTGTAATAAACCGAATCAGATTTAAATGCTCTTATAATTTCAGGAATGTTGATGGAGACAATCTAAATGCATCCAAAGAAAGAACCTCTTCACGTAAAAAAAAAATAATACTTGTATATTTTTATTAAACTAGAATTCGGGCTTTATAAGGTCATCGTTATCAACAGTGCTGGTTGTAGAATTACTAGAGTTGCATAATATGATGAAAGTGAGTATATTATGTATGAAGAACCACGTAAGACTCCGGATAAAAGGCAAAAGCTGTNGCAAGATGTGTGTTATAACTTAAGCAGCTTAGGTATGCAATTATTTAGTTCTTTTTGAGGTAATGGTATCAATTTTGGAAACGCGAAATACATTTTTGATCTACATTTCAATACGATTAAAATTATACCACACTCAAAAATTAGAAAATATAAAATTTTTGGATCACCTCAGTTAGGGCCACCTGAAATTTCTAAAATTTGACTTCTTATATCAACTCCTGGAAATATCTTTGGCCCATAGAAATGGATATTACTGTATTTTCCCTCACTTTTAGGACCTGTACTTATGGGGTAGCAGGGAGGGGGACTTTATTTTGCATTTTGTTTTAAGAATTTTCGGGGTATAAAAACCGCCATTTTGGAAATGCAATAAATATTTGTGATCTGCATTTTAAAACCTTTTAAATGATGTCCCACTCAAAAATTACAAAAAATGTTGCGATCGGTTAACAATTTTTCGTTGAACAAAGAAATTTTTAGTTGTGAAGTTCACACATTTATTGTCGTTTATGGAAAAAAAAAAGTTTAAATTGAAAAACCAATTTCAAATCTATAGGTATAGTAGGTTCGGAAATATGATGCAAGATGTGACGGAAGAACTACCAAAAGCATGAGGGTTTCTAGGATGACCTCGAAACTCTAAAATGTAAATTAACTTTCAACCTACACTGAACTCCCCAAAGAATATGGATTTTATTTATCTAAATCAATTATTGAATGATACGTTTCCGTTCTAGAACTTGAATTGTGAACCGTGATGTGAAGAAACATGACGACATGAGTAGTTGTAGTAAAACGTCTGATTTGACACTTGAAGTTGTGTTTTTCAGATGACAACTTTAAGATTGATAATGTTGTGATAAGAAGGTGTTTTTGGTGAGTTACAGGTGGTACTGTTTAGTATTGCAGAGAGTACTGCTTTGTTACTCCGAGTGTACTGTTGTTTACTGTCCAGTAATTCCCATACTATGAGGCACGTGTCTGTAAACCACCTGGTCAAGTCCAGATAAGAGAACTACTTGGACCCCCCTAAAGAACTTCCAGTCGAGCGACTACCCTCCGCAGTACTCCACACTCCCCTCGCTCTCCCAAGGGCTATTTAGTCTGATGCAGTGGACATAACGCTTCCCACTTAGGTATCTGGTTCTTGCCTTAAACCAAATCAATAACTGTAAAGTTAGTTTAAGGATAAATTCTGGAGCTGTGATCAACTGACGGTGAACAAAGCTATCATTCCAATAATAAACATAAACTGAAGTTGTACTCTCTAAACCACAATATGTGATGATAGGTCCACAGTGAACTAAGCTATCAGTTTACTGATAAATTTGTGTGTAAGTTGCAACTAGAAATGTTGATCCTTGGGTATAATTCACAGTGAGACCATTTCACATACTCTCAGTAAAAAATCAGTCCAACAAATTCGAACTAAAGTTAATCATGTGTCCAAAAAAAAAAAAAGTGATGATTAGTCCACAGTGAACAACTATGTTATCAGTTCACTGATAAACAGGAGATAGCGTGCCAAATAGTGTCTGACTAACATCAAGCTAGAATTTTGTACATAAGTAAATGTTTTGGTGGCTTTTAAGAATATTTGGTTGGCGAAGTTCGTCTGTGGGACATAGCTTGGCAATAGGCATTTGAAAAAAGAAAGCGTTGGAGTGCGGAAACGTCCTGCCCTTTTTGGTGGACAATGTGATTTTCATGATCCTCAGTACTAAATTAGTTAGTAGACTAAAAATAAAGTTGATGGTAGTTTGTCCCTTGATAGGAGAACACTTTGATTTCGAGTAATATTTGACAAATAACCTATTAAGTGACAAACTACCATCAACCTGATTATTGGTCTAGTAACTAAGTTCGTATTCAGGATCATAAAATTCACATTGTCCACCAAAAAGGACGGATCATGGCAGCTCTCCGCTTTTTTATTTTTATTATTATTTTTTTTTTAATGCCTATTGCCTAGCTATGTCCCTCAGACAAACTTAGCCGACCACATATTCTTAAAAGGCATTAAAACATTTACTTATACACAAAATTCTAGCTTGATGTTAGTCAGACACTTTTTTGCACGCTATCTTCTAGACTATAAACTGAAGTTGTACTCTCTAAAAAACAAAATGCGATGATTGTTCCATAGTGAACTTCGAAACCAAATCACTGTTAAACCTAAACTAAAGTTTTTTAAACTTAGCTAAAGCTTTCTAAACAACAAAACTAAAAATGTTGATCCTCGGGTATAATTCACTGTTAGGCGATTTCACATACTCTCAGTAAGACATCACTCTGACAAATTCAAACATGACTTAATCGTGCATAAAGTAAGACATGTAATGAATCCAAAAATATCTAATTAATTACTTAATTTATATTTAAACACAATTAAAAATGATACAACAAGCACAACAAAACAGCACTAGACCAGTACTCAATAGAAACTGGTCATAAATTTAACTTTAATTATACTAAAATTCTAATAGATGAAACAAATATCAAAATTTAATTGATATTAGAAGCTGTGCACATATATAAAAAGAAAGAGAAAAAGTGTTCATTATAAAAAAGACAAGCAAAATTAACAAAATATATTATACATAAATCTTGTACGATTATAATATAAGTATAAATATTAATAGATACGAAATTTTAAGTTAAATAGTTAAATACTCTGCCAATTAGTGTGGCACATAACTTTCTTGC
>KZ652517.1:77467-105515 GCA_001010745.2 Gerris buenoi | reverse complement strand
TACCTTGGGGTCAATATAAATAATAAAAATGTTATTTCTAAAGAAATTGCTGGTAGGATTCAAGCTGGTAACAGGGCTTATTTTGCAACGTTGACCCTGTTCAAATCGCGGCTGTTGTCAAGAGAAACCAAACTAAGACTTTACAGGACGCTTGTACGGCCTGTAGTGACGTATGGTGCCGAGTCTTGGACCCTGACAACAGCCGATGAAAGAGCACTTAGAGTTTTTGAGCGCAAAGTTGTACGACGTATCTGCGGACCAATATGGGAAAATGGTGAGCGGAGGATCCGTTCAAATTTAGAGGTCGATCGTATCTTGAAGAATAAAGACATAGTAAGATTTGTTAAATATCTGAGATTGGGATGGCTTGGACATGAGGAGCGAATGGAGGATGGCGGATGGCAGAATGCCAAAAAAGATTTTAAATGCCCAAGTCTATGGGAATCGACGAAGAGGAAGACCCCCGGTTACGTTGGATCGACGAAATTGAAGAAGATTTAGAGAGACTACAGATTAGAGGATGGAGAGCTGTAGCAAAGAAAAGGAAGGATTGGAGGCAAATTACGAGACAAGCCAAAGCCCACACCGGGCTGTAGAGCTACGCTAAGTAAGTAAGTAAGGGTTGTAAAAAGCATAAAAACATTAGAGTGTATACCCTCGCGAGGAAGGTCACTATTTTTTTGTAATGTTGTTAAAAAGTATAACTTGAAATTTATTTTTTGTACTTTTCATATTTCAGCGCTACATTGAAGACGCTAATGCGCATGGTGATTTTTTTGGTTACCCACCAAACTGTAGTTCTGCTTAATTTGAGGTTGAATATAAATGCAAAAATACAATGATTTTAACTCCTCTAGACTCTAGAGTAATTATAAAATGAAATAAGAACTTAGAGGGAAACCCTATAAGGTATGTCCCCGCGTAGAAGGGAGATCCCCTTTCTCTAGTCTAGAGGAATACTTTTCTACCTAGGGCACTAATTAAATAGTTATCCGTGGGCTATTTACAGCAGTAGACAGTACAATCATCAAAAGTTGAATAAATAAAGTTATATGCTTGTTATATTAAATCTGTATCACTTGTATCATTTAATAAATACAAATAATTAACTGGTGGTGATACGTATATAGGGATTTGGGCCTCGAGAAGTGGAAATCTCGATTTAAAACTATTTACCTACTGGGAAATGTTGTCAAGGGGGCGTGGCTTAGAGTGTTCTCCAAGTTGCAACTGGATACTCCGAAAACATTTCTTCTAAATCTAGATCCCAATTGCTATTTTTCAAAGGAGACATTTTCGAAAGAAAATACCTTGTGTTCATTGGTCAATAAATGTTTTATATTTTTTTAAATATGCGCTTACTACTTACCGCCTATGTTGCCAGCAAAAAAATATTATTAAAATAATTCTATTTTTTTACTCTGACCTAGGTATTATTTAATATTTATTTGTTCAATCCATTTCTGTACACAATTAAAATAGTTTTGTGGTAGGTAAAATGAAATGATTGTCTAAATTTTAAAAATGGGCATTGGGACCCGGTCAATTTGGTTTAGAAGTGGCGCCTATGCTGCTATCTGGCGTTAGGGAATTATGGGATTAAGGTTAACAGTTAACAGACGCCATCTTTGCTAGAGGCGTCTACGGTGTAGTAGTGGTGTTTTTAATTTTATTTATGTCGTTAGTAATCTCACCAAGTTAATTTTGTGTTTCGGAGTCCAAGTGCGGTAAATGTAGTTTACTCCGGGATTCGGAATGTTTCTGAAAAGTAGAATAAAGTGATATTTTATGTGTTACTGCCGCTGATCCCCGATCAGCCCCCGTGAAACCTCCATTGCTCCCCGTAATCTTGTTAATAGGCTCGTTCCTTTTACTACTAGGTATTCGGCTTCGTCAATTGAATTATTCTAATTGGATTCGTCTAGTGCCGAGAATATTCTCCGTTAAATTCCATTAGAGCCGGAATCCGTGGCATGTCGATATAGGAATCGAGGTTCAGCTCCCGTGCAGTGAAGGTACCACACCCAGAGTGAATGATTTTACCGATAGGCCAAAAATCAGTTTATGTCCGCTTCTAACGATATTTTCTCGATTCGCTCGGTGTAACAAAGTGATTTTTACGTATGACTGTGAACCTTTAGCGAATGCCTTCTGATAAAAATTCTGAGGACAAGGGCCCGCGAGAAATAATTTCGGCTGTTTGAGCCAAAGATGGCGTGCTGCTTGTCGGAAGAGGCCAAGGAACAGAAAAGAATTAATCAGGAGATTGAACGTCAACTTAGAAAAGACAAACGAGATGCCAGACGAGAACTTAAACTTCTATTGTTGGGTAAGACTTGATTTTTACTACGAGCATATTACAATATTTGCCTAATTATGTGCAAATGAGGTGCTTAGGATCCCACTAATGGATCTCGTTTTTAACTTATTACTACATTTTACTTTATTTTCTGGTCGTTCTAATGCTTATTGTGTCATAATTAGATTTTTGTACATAATTTAACAAACATGCCAAAATATTTGGGTTGACTTTACATTTTAACAAAACCTAGTGGTAACTAGACATGAAGGGAGGTTCCTTTCATCTTGAGCTCACCTGTTCACCTGCTACGTTCTGCTCAGATCTTGTTGTCTTTCTTGCATTTATCTTAAACAATTTTTGTCTTATAACGTTAACTAATTGATATACTAAAAATTTAAAAGGGAACTGGATAAGATTTCTATACTATTTTTATGTTTATAATATATTGTGCCTATAATAGTTTTGATTCAGTTTATGCTCGTATTATTATTTATCTTCGGTGCGTTATAATTAAGTGTATTTTTAAATGCAATAGTTAATAATTTGATTCCAAAACATATTCCTTTACCTTTGTTAAATATGATTTTCTACTTTTTATATTTATGTAAATTTGTTTTTACCATTATAATATGGTCATCCTACTAAGCCATATTTGTTTTATCTTTCTTCTTATTGGGAAATGCCTGGGTGGAGTTTTTAAATATGTATCCCTGAAAATATTTTATCTTAGAATAGTGTTAATTTTATTCCTATATTGCACTGTTTATTTTTATCTTATTGGGTTAATTTGTTTAAATGGTCAAGAGAAAAATGTTCCTTTGCTTGATAATGTATTAGACAGGGAGTTATCACTGAAATTGTCTTATAAAGGTGGGTTTATAGCACATCTATTCGACGCAGGTATCAGGCTATATAGATAAAATTTAGTTTAAGACTAAGGAATTGAAGTTCATTTAGGTTAGCAAAGTTGGGATGGCATCAAAATTTCTCATGTCATGTTTTATAACAGCCTTAGATTAGTAGTAGTAGTCTAGTACTTCCTACTAGAACGGGTAGGACGAACCACTTGTTCGAAACTTGCAATTAGGCCATCACTTAGGCCCTTTTTACGCTCCACGGTAGAGAGTTGCAGCCACTTCACACATCATACACATGTACATTGTACCGCCGAAGCGAGTATGATGTGATCAATAGTGAGCCATATAAATCAAATTGTCACGCCGAGGAATTGAACCCAATATCGTTCCACTCATGATTCAGTGATAGCCGAGCAGACGTGGTTTAACCCGCACGGCTACGCTACCTCTCGGAGCCTTAGATTAAATTTTAGGTGTGTTGAATTTACGAACCCACATTTAATATGTATTATTTTTTGGCAGGTTGTAACTTGCCTGCCTTTATAATGAACTAAAATTGACTGTGGAAAACCTCCTATCTGAAAGTTTGCTTAAATATTCTTTTGATAAACTATAAGTAAGGATTTTTACTATTAAGCTACTTACTTTTGTCATAAAATTATTTTTATTATGAAATTCTTTACAATTAATAAACCTTAGTATTGAAATACCTATTAACTTTTTTATTATTAAAAGCGCGTCTACACGATCCAAGTTGACTTGGACCAAGTAACTTTGATCAAATCCACTAGGTCAAAGTAAAAATGAATTTTTGATCCAGTGTTTACACGATCCAAGTAGGGGAACTTGTCAAAAAAATCATTATGAAGCAAAGGAATAAAAAAAAAATAAACAAATAAAAAGAATTATAAGCTGTCAATATCCATTTTATCAACAAATCCTTCCCAACTCGTCACGTCTTTTCTCATTTTTGACAGCTTTCTTGTCATAATCATATGTTTGACTCCATCCAAGTCTACTTAGATCAAATGTCATCCAACTCAACTTGGATGTCCAAGTTGACTTTGATAACTTGTTTACACTATCCGAGTAGCTTCAAAATAGTGTCAAAACTGATTTGTTCAAAGTCAACTTGGATCGTGTAAACTAGGCTTAACCATTAATATTCATTGTATATAAATAAATACAATATACAATTTTTTTTCTTTCTAATCTGCCTATATTATTAAAAAAGTTTTGTAAACATACAAATGTGTCAAATTGTCAATTATTCAAATGTAATATTGTGCGAGGTTCAAGGCAGCTGCTGCTTTTTGACAAGCGAAGCGAATAGGGGGCAGAGCACCCATGTAAACAAATTAAACTAATATAGTACTGTATATGCCCAATCTAAAGATAAAGGGATAAATCACATAAAAGAAAAGGGTACAAGTGAACATCTAAAAATAAGAGGCAGCGATACTAAAGGTTATTACAATTTACAAACGGCTCTTATAGTCCAGGAGATAGCGTGCAAAAAAGTGACTGACTAACATCAAGCTAGAAATTTGTATACAAGTTAATCTTTTTGTGCCTTTTAAGAATATGTGGTCGGCTAAGTTCGTCTGCGGGTCATAGCTTGGCAATAGGCATTTGAAAAAAACAAAATGGTGGAGAGTGGCCATGTCCCGCCAATTATGGTGGACATTATGATTTTCATGATCCTGAGTTCAGAATTAGTTAGTAGACAAAAAATCAAGTTGATGTTATTGTCACAGTTGATAGGTTTGTTATTCAAATATTACTAAAAATCAACATGGTCGCCTGTCAAGGGACGAAGTAACATCAACTGGATTGTCGGCCTACTAACTAATTCTGTACTCAAGATCATGAAAATCACATTGTCCACCATAATTGGTAAGACATGGCCGCTCTCCACCCGTTTGTTTTTTCAAACGCCTATTGCCAAGCTATGTCCCGCAGACGAACTTAGCCGACCACATATTCTTAAAAGGCGCTAAAAAATTGACTTGTATACAAAATTCTAGCTTGATGTTAAGTCAGACATTTTTTTGCATGTATCTCCTGGACTATTACTTTGGTCCAAATCAATATATATATATAATATGATTTTCTACTTTTTATATTTATGTAAATTTGTTTTTACCATTATAATATGGTCATCCTACTAAGCCATATTTGTTTTATCTTTCTTNAAAAATAAGGTACTTTAGAGATAACAATATGTAATCAGAGCCAATCAAATTGCCTATAAGTGATCCTCGTATCACAGTATATTTAAAAATGATATATTAACAACACCCTACTTCCAGCCAATATTCTAAAGATATAACAGAGCTTTTAAAATTCTTGGTTGAAAAATAGACAATTTTTTAATCTTTTTCGACAATTTAACTATACTTGTACTGAAATTTGATCGCCTCTATTTTTTTCTCTTCCTGTGTTTGTTTTATTAGGACAATCAACAGATACTCCAGCTTGGTATTCTACTCTTTAAAGTTTCTATTCAATGCTCTTCTTTAATGATCGACAGATTATATAAAGTTAGTATGTTACAAGTTGTGACTTATGACAGAGTGGGAGAATCATAAATTGACAAATCACAAACTGGGGAACTATTAAGAGGTCAGGATTTTGAATGCTACAAGGTTGAGCACTCTAGGTAAACAAAAATGTCTCTAGCCCCACCCCTCCCACAGGCCTAGTGGCTATTTCTTCCTTATATGGGTTGATCAATCTGGGTATCAAAAGTCACAACTAGTTCCGCACAAACTGTGAGTATAATTTCTTTCTTAAAGATTTTGACTTTGTATAAACATTGACATGATGCTGGTTACTTAGTGATTTTATGTTCTCATTACTACATTTAGAGCACAGAAAAGTTAAAAACACTTTACAAGTTCCCACTCTTTGTAGGGTTAACTTAACCAAAATGTATGGCTTTCCTAAGGTACATTTAATAGTTGGCTTACTTGTAGCTAACATCTTCTGCTTCAGCAGCTTGTCATATTAACCTATAAATCAATTGAGTTAATCTGAGCCATTAGTAAATTAAAAACTTCTACCATCTATAATACGGATTGTAAATAGATGTAGATATAGATCATGTCTATAGATTACTGCTTACTGATGTGTTCATTTCAGGCAAGAAGGATTAATTATTAGAGAGAATTATTAAGGGGCTAAAAATTAAAACTATAACCATGTAAAAAAGATACAATAAATAAATTGATAAAAGCTGTAAAAAATAATTAATACATAGAGCAATTGTTAAAATTAGTATTTATACTAATTTTTAATATTAAACATGGTGGTTTAATATGAATAATAAATTGCAGATAGAAATAAGTTAATAAATTAAAACATCATAAATAAATAAATAAAAAACTAATAGAATTAAATTAAATAAGTGAATGCACCTATTATTATTTAAAACCCCCGGATATGAGGGGGCCTGGTGTACCCTTGTTAAAGGGTTCTGCCCAAGACCTGAGGAAACAAGCGGCGGTACGCCAGAAGGTTGTGCTTGGATCCACTAGGGATCCAACTTACAGCAGTCTTAGCACATCATAGAACTACAGTGGATCCAAGCGCATTAAATGGGTTAAGTAAGTTAAATAAATGAATAATGAAATAAAATAAATTTGAATAAAGTAGATGTATAAATAAATAATTAAAAGTTAAAATAAAGTATATTATATAAAGTATTGATTGTGGATAAAACTGAGTCACATTTATAAATAATAAGTATAGGGTGAGTCAAATCATGCTGGGCACCAATGTAAAAATAATCCGAGTAGGCCCTGCGGCCAGGGCTCTTTTCAACAAGGAGGCTTCCCTTTGCTTGTTAATATTTTTCTCCCCCTCTTGGTTTTGTGGTCTTAGAATTTGAATCGTGCTTACGTCATTTGAAACCAATCTTATGTGTGTTCATATGGTTAAATTTGGGGTGTTGTTTAAATTTACTGTTGGAGTGTTTCAGCTGTTCTTTCACTCTAACTTTAAAGTTGTAGCCTGTTTGTCCAACATACCTATCCTAAATTGTAGTCATCATATATGATTATATTTCACTTTTGTCCTCTAGCCGTTTCATGTCCTTAACTTGCTAAGTTGAGCTTTTAAGGATCTGGTCCTGTTGAATCCCCTGTTGTGATTGTACCCAGTTAAGATCTTCGAGTGGTGGTCAGAAACGGGGCCTGAGATCAAGGATAGATCACCATGTTTCTTCTCTCACTGAATAATATGTCTAAAAGCTTTTAAAATTAACTTCCTTATTTTTTGGATATCATTTTGTAATATTTTACATTTTCTTGGTAGTCAATAAGGGGGTTAATAATGTCTTAAAAAATGTGTACCTTAGAAACAAGTGAACAAAGCTATTCAAAATGAAACAAATCTCTACCAAAGTTAAAAAACTGGCTTTTAACCTCTTTTAGTAATTTTCAGTACCATCCCAATTTTAAATCTGTGCCTCAACCCCTACAATGACTTTGACTCTTAATATTTATCAGACTGGTAGTGAAGATGACAACCAGTTGTTAAAAAAGCTTATTTTCTACAATTAGTTTTAAAGGGAAGATAAACTTATTTTTTCTTAATTATTATTCTAATAGATGCAATTAAAACATAAAATAATGAACTCTGTTTGTAATGTTTCTGTTACACTAGGGGATGGCAACCCTGCATCAGTGCGGCCATGGCACTCACTGTGAACCCACATGCCCCTGGTGGTTTTTTATTGCACCCTCACTAACCTTATAAATAACCAATCAATTTGCCTGATTTTATATATATGTGCCCTCGATGATTTTCCAATCTTGCATTGAGCCTTAAAAGGTAATAAGGTTACCGACCTCAGCTGTGTAACAATTACTAAAGCCTCTGAGGCTACAACTATCATTCCAGTCACCGTGATAGTACTACCGAGGAGTATTAGGATTTACATGTAAATCCTACACCTTCAAAACAATTTTTTTTTATTCTCATTCACATTTTTTTTTGTTTGTTATTTAACCCCAACTATAAAAATTAATTGTACCAAGTAGCTTATCTCATTTAAGGTAATTACAGCACAGTTACAACTCATCTTCGGAGACTCCACCCAGTGGTGGTGCTCCAATAATTTTGATTAAATTTGCATTAGTCTCTAAGATAGTCATGGGGCCATTTTCTCTTTAGGTGTCACCTCGGATTCCAGGATGATTATGAGAGGATTAGGATGGTGGATAAGCTTGGCATGGAAGGACTTGTAACGAGAGGATGCTAGGATATGGACGTAGGGAACATTTAAGTCATTATGTATTGTACAATTAGCCAGATAGGACGTAGTATTACATATTTTCTGTAGGATTAAGGATTGTATAGATTGGATCTTGTAGTAATTTGATGGTTTGGTCGATCCTCACAGTTTGTGTCCAAATAGGTTTAATTAATAGATTGTATATTTGATGTCTCTATAACCATGTAAATTAAGCTTAATAAGCATTTGAGAAAGTATAACTTCAAATTTTAACTAGGTATCATTAAAAGATATTTTTAATGTAACCCAATTATCTCATTAATGATTATCAAAGTCAAGACAATTATCTCATTTCTGTAGCTTTTAATCAGTCCTGTTTCTGTTTTTCAAACCATATTTTTGAAAGTTCTTATTAATTTAATTTTATTTAATTTAAATATGTTATTTTGGTCTTGTATTTTGTATTTAATAACTATGTTTACTAATAAATATTTTTATTTTTTGACTATTGAACCTACATAATACGTATTTAAGACAATCTATTCTCATTATTATTATGTAACGATTACAGTTATTATTTATTATATAACTAACTATATTTGATTTATTATTATAACTTCATTGTCATTTCATTTCAAGTACCCCTAATGACATTAATTATTTGTTAGTTATATTGTTAATCATTACTTTTTTCCTTTCATTAGTGTGAAAGAATATTTATTTTGACACCAGTACACACTATAACATCGCCTATTCTGAAATTGACACAATTCTCAGTGCCTCCAATTGATGTTACATTAGATAAAGCCAATTTTTTTGTCTTTAATTGTCCTTGTTAAGTTTCAGGCATTGCAGAACATAGTTCAGAGAGTTAGTGAAGAAAGTTAAATTGGCAGTGGGCTGTTACAAATATTAAAAGCATGCTTAAAACTAGTACGTTACAGTAGGAGCTAGATACTTTGCCATTCCCTCGGCTTACCCTAGATACTATAGATAACATTATTTATTAGTATATTTTAATAAAAAAATAAATAAGTAAGAGAAGTGCAACAGACCAATCCAATCACTAATAATGTTTATAGAAAAACAACAGTTACTTGCTATGATCAAACATTTGCTTATTTTAGTTAAAAAAAAAAAAAAATAATAATATGGAATAGTACTAGAGAAGAACTAAAAAAATCCCGTCAAGTATTTGCCAGCAAGGTACTAAAAGGGTTTCTTCGGTCATAAAAATTCATTATTATTATTTATTTATTTTTTTTTTAAAAATATGTATTTTTACTTTTAAGAAACAAGGTGTGCATATATTATCCTTTACTATCTTCGGTATGCACTTATTGAATTCTTTTAGGGGTAAAATAGCTGCCAATTAGGAAACACGATATATTTTTGTCAACCAAATTTCAATACATTTAAAATGATACCCAACTTCGATCTTTCAAAACACAAAAATTTTGGGGCTCCATAGTTATGGCCCCTAAAAATTCCAAAAAACACTTTTTCAATTTCAACTCCTGGAAATTTGCCTTATTTTAGGACCTATTCTAATGGGGTAGTGCAGGAGGGGTACATTTTGGGTTTGTTTTAATTTTTTAGGGGGTAAAATGGCCGCCATTTTGGAAATGCGATACATATTTGTATGAAATGACCCAACTTACAAAATTACAAAAAATATAAAATATTGCGATATATTTGCAATTGATCGCAGAAATTTGGAGTGTTTAAGTCCATAATAGTTTTTCTGTTTTTGGGGCAAAAAAGTTTAACTTTTATACCAAATTCCAAGTCTATAGCTTCAGTAGGTCGGGAGATATACTCCAAGATGCGACGGCCGGACTGACGAACTACCAAAAGCATAAGGGTTTCTAGGATGACCTCGAAACCCTAAAAACAACCATTTTTACAATACCTAATTTACTAAAGAATTACAAATTATATTTTCTTTAAAATATGCTTTTATTTTTTTTCACCGCATTACCCTTTGTTTAAAATCCTTACTAACAACTTCTATCTAATTACCTAGGGTTATGCTATTGATTATTAACAATTGAATCTATTTGGTATTATGCGTTATTCATCTAGGTTTTGAAGTGAACAATATAATGGATATATCATCTATAACATAAATTAATAATCAAGTTAGAGGTGGTTAGAGTTTTCATTGTGTAGAGTTTTTTTATATTTTAATAATTGTCTTTTAAATTGTTCCATTGGTATATAATATTTAAAAAAAAAATTATTTACTTAAAATTTGATACCTCAGTGTTGAATTTGATTTGACACTTTTAGAATTGAAAGTCCTTGATAAACCTTAGTTTGAAAGATTCTAATAACTTATGTCATTGAATTTTGGCTTGCAGGGACTGGAGAGTCGGGGAAGTCCACTTTCATCAAACAAATGCGAATCATTCACGGGTCTGGTTACTCCGATGAAGATAAAAGGGGTTTCATCAAACTCGTCTATCAAAATATCTTTATGGCCATGCAGTCCATGATAAGGGCTATGGATCTTCTCAAGATACAGTATAAGGACCCTTCTAACATGGTTAGTAAATCACCTTACTGTGTTAGTGTTTTTAATAAGGGAAGACTAAATGCAGTATTTCATGTGTGGTGTTTTCTAGCTTCAAGAAAAGTAGATAGAAACAAATTTTATTACATGTATTAGTTTTCAATCTTTGAAATAATCTACTTAAGACATCTTTATACAAAAATTTCCTTACAATCAAAGTACTAAATTATTTTCTAATAAACCGCACCCTTTAACTTGATCATAAAATTAAATATGTTTGTAAGTCTGGTTTCTGCTAAGTTGAATTTGAATATAACTAATCAGAACTGATGATAACACTTTATACTGGATCAATTTATATTTTGTTAACCCTTAAATGCACAAAGTTGCAATTTTTGAAATAATTTAGCCAAACTTTTTTTCTGAGCCCATTTATTGGCTACTAATAGAAAAGTAATCCAATTTTGTAAAAAAACATAAAATTCATAATTTATTTTACAATTTAACTTTTGTATCTCCTGAGGTACATCGTGCATTTCCAAGGATACTGTGACCAGGTTATCTGTATCTCGTGAGATACAATATGCGTTTCCCTGGAAACTTTTTTCCTGCAAAACAACAAAGGGGTGTAATAAAAGACTTTCATGTTTTATTATATTTTCTATATTTAAATATAAGAATGGAATATTTAACAAAGGAACATAAATGTTTGAATTTGGTACATTCTGTGAAGTTAGTTCCCTCATCGATATTACTATCCACTTCCTCTTCTTTTCATTGGTCCGTGTTTTTCGAAGCTAGAAAACATTTTATCTATTCTTCAATTTCTGACCTTCAAAGCATTCTAAAACATAAAATAACATAATAATACAAATAAAATATTGTGCACCACAAGCAAATAAGTAGAAATATATTTCTATACTAGTAACACAATTATAATTATAATTATATATTATAATTATAATATGTAATTATGATTATAATAATTATAATATGTAATTATNAATTGGGGTCAAATTGTAACCCGTCTTAGCTAATTGGTCAGCCATATCCATTCCCCTCAATGCCACAATGTTCAGGAACCCATATCAGTTGTACGTTTTTAAGTTGTCCGAGAGTGTTAAGATAGCTTTTGCACTGAGCAACCAGCTTAGATTATATCTTGGAGTAACCAATGCTTTGATCGAGAGTAGAAGAGTAGATTCTGATTTGTCTGTTAATTATTTTTTTAATCAGGATTATTTGAGAACAGGCCAAAATTGCATATATCTCTGCCTGAAATACGGTGGCATATTTGCCTAAGCTCATATGGGGGTTCTGCACAGAAAACCCCAGCCCTTGATAATTCTTCGATTCGGGACCCGTCGGTGAACCACATGTCTTTTCCTGATGGTATTTGAGGATCAAATACCATCAGGTATTTGATCATATACCCAGGTGATCATATCACCTGGTTCCCAGTCTTGTCTTGAAGGAAGCAAATATTCCCAGCTAATGTCAAAATCCCACTGAAGGTGATGCAATGTAGAGGGGTGATGCAATGGACGAAAGGGTTAAATAGAGACGAGGTGATGCAATGGAGTGAAGGGTGTGCGACAGACAAAGATGATGTAATTCAAATAAGAGTTGGTATAATGAGAAAATTTATGAAAAAAAGGTTGGTGATCGAAAAGTTCAGTCCGATCTAGGTCTTTTACTTGGCTTATGTGTTAAAGATGTGTCGTCTCGTTTACGTTTGTTGGTTAGTAGTATAATGCAGAAAATGTTACGTCACAGTTTGTGAGTAATTGTTCTTATAAATAATAATTATAATTATTATGATTATATTATAATATAAAGTAATTATAAATATATATATATACATCAAAGAAATTATGGATCCTGAGAAGTACACATTGTATCTCAGGAGATACAAACATTGCTTTTCTATAGGAACGCAACTATCCCCAACTTAGCACACTGTATCTCAGGAGATACAGTAATAAAATTACCAATATTTCACAAACTAGGGCTTGTAAAGATACAAAATGCATGCTAAACTAAAGTGAAAGACTTAGTTTTTATCCTAAAAAAGTTACAGATAAAAATTTATCCTAGAAAGTAGTACAAAAAAATTCCCGTCAAGTACTTGCCAGCCAGTTACTAAAAGGGTTTCTTCGGTCATAAGAATTAATTATAATTATATATTTTTACATAAAAACTAACCTATTTTGGAAGAGAACATTCCTGAAGATTTTGACAACTTGTTTGTAAATATGACATTTTGAAGGTTATGAACTGGTTTTAGAAACCAGATGAGAAGTAAACACTGTAAAAGACTCAAATATAAAAATAAAAACTAATTTAAGATTTAAGAATCTATAAAGAAGATATTAGTTTTGGGGCTCCAAACTTTTGTATCTCGTAAGATACATTGTGCGTTTAAGGGAACTAGGTTTATATCTTTAAATTTTTAGAATTATTTATTTAATTTAGATTTTTTGCATTAATCACTTTTGCCTTTTATGTGCGTTATCCGTCCAAGAGTTTGCAGGCAACGCTCGTGTATTCGTGAGCTTCAAATGTAAAATTGAAATTTCAGGACAAGAAAAGATTTTATCATCACCTAATCGATAAGACGAACATGTTTTTCAAATAAGATTTTTTAGTAAAACCAACAGCGACACTCCCATGAAATATTAAAAAATTTTAAAACTATTTAAGCAGACAAAATGTTTAAAATAAAGAAAACAATGTTTTTACCGATATCTTACGGTCTAATGTAACCATTTTAATAAAACATGACATATATTGTCTAATGCACAGTTACTGTAGGAACGCCGAGAGAATGTGCGTGGAAAAATCAATCTTGGGTCGAACTTTTAAACTAACTATCGACTTCGCTTCTAGATATATCGATGTTCCTCCAGGCAGAGTCCCCTCTAGGTGTGTCGACCTTTTCTACCTTGTTTAAAAAGTGACATTTTTTCGGCACATTTTCACAATGCCCGACTTTAACATCTCACTGCTTTAAGAGTTCTTATCCAAATCAAACCAAATTGACAGGGTTTTTAGAACTCATATAAATGTAGAAGCCTACGAAGTTTCAAGTCAAAAAGTTAATTAGTTTTATGTTAATTAACGAATTTAATGGGATCTGATATCCAAATGAACCCAATGAAAGTTATTATTAAACATTATTTTTAACATTTGTTGATACATTATTAGAAAATAATAAGTAATATTATTATGCTATCAAAGTAATAGTTTAAAACGCATGATATCTTACTAATTTTAAAACTTAATCTGATTATAGATTATAAAATAATATTTATTTTAAAAAATGTATAACATTTTTAAGAAAACATTAAGTATACAAATTTTATTAAACATATTTTTAAAAAAAATCGTTTCTTTGAAACGTATTTTTTTTCTTTATTGTTCTGTTAAGGTTTTGTCTTAAAATAATAAACCAGTCCTATTATTTTAACCATCTTTGCTATCAAAGAAATATTTTAAAACGCATGATGTCTTACTAGTTTTAAGCAGTACTGTAATCTTTGTCTGAATAATATGTACTCTAAATATTGATAGGGCATGAGCTGCTTAACGGGCAGGTAGGACTTAAGATTATAAAAAGCGGAAAGATGAAGGAAAGGGATTAGTTACCTTGGGGTGGTGATTGACCTTAGTTTGGATTGGGATAAACCCTTTATTTTTTAAAGAAGTGCAATCTTTCATGGAAAATTGTAAAAAATTATACATATTTGCATAATCTTATAATACAAGCCGCTTTCCTCTCTTTCTCATTTTCGCCTTAATTTCCAAATGTATCAACAAATGTTAAAAATAATGTTTAATAATAACTTTCATTGGGTTCATTTGGATATCAGATCCCATTAATTCGTTAATTAACTAATTAATTAAGTAAAACTAATTAATTTTTTGACTTGAAACTTCGTAGGCTTCTACATTTATATGAGTTCTAAAAACCCTGTGAATTTGGTTTGATTTGGGTAAGTACTCTTAAAGCAGTGAGATGTTAAAGTTGGGCATTGTGAAAATGTGCCGAAAAAATGTCACTTTTTAAAAAAGGTAGAAAAGTTCGAGTACCTAGAGGGGACTCAGCCTAGAGGAATAGCGATATATCTCGAAGTAAAGTCGATAGTAAGTTTGAAACTTCGACCCAAGATCCATTTTTCCACGCACATTCTCTCGGCGTTCCTACAGTAAAAGAGGCATGTAAAATTTCAACTTGATACCTGGAGAAGTTTTTGTGTAGCGAAGTGATACATTTTATAATGGTTGAAATGGAATGGCCGGGATCTGTAAGCGAGTTAAGGAATAGTTGAGTAACCCTTCTCCCCCACTACACAGCTCTCATCATGAGCAACTATCTAATATTTAACCATTACGCTCGCTTCAATGTAGAGCCACGCTATGCCAAGTGTTAATGATGTTTTCTGTTATATTCAGGATAATGCTGAGAAGATCAGAGGGGTAGATTTTGAAACAGTGACTTCATTCGAAAGCCCGTTTGTTGAGGCCATCAAATCACTGTGGGCAGACCAGGGTATCCAAGAATGTTATGACAGAAGGAGGGAGTACCAACTCACAGACTCTGCTAAATAGTCAGTATTAATCTAATATCCATTGTCTTATTTATATTTTTATAAATCTTTATGAATATAATAAACTAAGGTTAAATTTACATACCACCCTTTAATTTGTATTTATTGTTTGATAAATTTTGTATCTTTGTTGTTTTGAAAACTTGGTAAAGTTGGAGCTGTCCTATTAAAATATTTTTATTTATTCATTAATTAATTAAATGAATTGCTCCTTCTAAAAAAAAAGAAAAAAAAAGGAATAATATTCTTCTAATTATCATTTGTAAAACATTGAATTGACCATGGCTATAGTATCACTAGATAAATAGTCTAAGTTAATTAAGTTTTTAATACTTTAAAATAGAGTATATAGGACAGCTATAATAATCATGCTTACATTCTATGCCACAGCTTCACCAAGCTCTCAACTTCAAAATAATGTTAAAAGCTAATTCTTTAACCTCTACAGGGATTATTATCGTGAACCAACATAGTAGATCATTTTATCTGTGAGATGCATGACTACATTATTATCTTTAGATGAAGAAAACTGATTTTATAAATGACTATTAACACATTTTTTTTTTTTTAATTACAGTAGTTGCCTCGTTAATACAAACATGGATAACACAAAATATGTATTGTATACTGCAAAAAGTTTCCTTTCATCCACGAAAAACAATGCTTTTATTCAAAGAATTGAATTCTTCGTATGATATGAAATATTCCTTTAATATGAATTACAGACATTTTTTTGACAATGGCAATCTAATAAAAACCTGCTAACATAAATTGTCAGAACTAATTATGTAGTATCTCCCTATTTTTATTTATTTATTTTTGGAACTTGTGTCTCACTTAGCTACTCAGATTGCTAGAATTTTCTGTGCACTATTACAGACTCTGAGATTCAGGGTTGTTTCACATGTGTGTGGTTGCCTTGTGTGTAAAGGCACCAGTTTAATGCCAGAGCCTGCAGATCACCTTCTATTCTGGTTAATTAGTTTTGATTTCAGTTATCCTCCGTCTTTGAATGTAAACTTTGAAAGTGTTGTAAAATGAGCTCAGAAACTAAAAAACCTCAAAAAGGTCCTCAAAGATCAATTAATCTTTCAATTAAGCAGTGAATTTTACAGGACGTCAATAGTTGATATAAAGAATTATTGTTAAAAAATTCAAAATTCCAAAAACAACCTTATCTACAATTAATTAAAAAAATAGATAAAACAGATGTTGCTGCTTTAAATAAGAAATTCTTGTATAGTTTTGAACGTTAACGATTTATATATTTCTTTGTGTTTTTCATAAATGTCCAAATGCCACTATTGAAAATAATAACTTTAAATTATATAAAGTAAACAAGTTATTAAACATCTCCCCCTTTTAAACACATACTATCCTAAGTCTGGTGAAATGAGAGTTTCTGTCAGTATGTCAGTCCTGAGTCAGTCTTCACAAGATAAGATCTTAGAGCCCCTACTGTATTAAGCAACTTGTTTTTTTACTTGTGTCTCGCAGATAATTTGACCCTTCTATAATATAAAATTTAGTTGTATTCATTTATTAATATTTTTGGTTTAAGAATATAACCAATATAACTTTCATTAGGTATATGAAAGAGTGAACATATTTTCATATAAGGCTGATTTTCTTCTTTTAGCTCTTAATTTATCTATTTTGATTTTGATTTAATTTTAATGCCTTCTGTTAAAAGCTGTCATTTTCATTACGACAGGAAATTCTTCGGATTTGATGCAATTAATTATTAATTCATATTAAACCACCAAGCAAGTGCCTTGGTTTAATATGAATGGAAGAATCAAGGGTTCTCACAGCCACATTATTTAAGTTAACGGTTCTATTATTTTAGACATGTAAGTCAATCTTAATTAATAATATATTACTAAGGTTAACTTTAGTTGAATAAACCCTAAAATGTCTGTGCTAAAACAAAAAATAATTTTAGTTGGTATAATTTACATTTTTATTAGTCAACATTTAAATATGATGCATACTTAAACATACTTTTTTTACACCTAAACACAGTTGCTGTGAGAACTCTAGGACCAGTGGTTCTTAACCTTTTGGTAACCACGGCCCCCTTAAAATCTCCAAATATAATATATAGTACCTAAATACCTTTCAAGGCCCCCCCGTTAAGAACCACTGCCCTTGACTGTTTTTATCGATGTCCCATGCCTTTATACTGAGTTAGAAAGTTATAATCCAAATAGTTTAATACATGTTTCCTTTTTTTCCCCTTAATTAATGTATTTCTTCTCTTAATTAGTTATAAAGGTGTATTTTAACTCTCACTTTCAGAGTGAAAAAGATGATAAATATGAACAGAGCATTAATTTTAAATTAGTTTCTTACATTGAATATCTTATCAAATTGAAACATATTTATTTTATTTTGTTAGGCCTAAATTGTAATTTTTCACAATTAATTCTCATTTTTCAGAATAAGTTATTTTTTTTTTTAAATAAATTATCAATTTGATAAAGAAAATGCACAATTATTTAATTTATAATATTTTGAATTATACAACTTTATATTTGCTCTTGTCTTGAGTTGAATCGTGTATTGTCCTTATCCCATTCCAGAAATTGGTTAAGGTTTAATTATAGGGTTTTTAATTAATTAAAACTTCCTAACATGTCAATTTTCATTCAGTTCTTTAATTAATGACTCAATTTGTTAGAAACTGTGTAAAGCATGGTGAAGCTAATTAATAAAAAAATGGCTTTAATTAATATCCTGCTTCAATGTTATTTAATATTCTTTTAATTGTGTTTATTAATCAATTCTTTCAATGCATATTTGTTTAATTTATATGTTAAAAGCAAATCGATTGGTCTTATCAAGTATTTAAGTTAGATAAGCAGTAAAGATAACTTCATATCTCCACCCAAAATAAGTCTGATATGTCTACTTTCAACAGCAAATTTTCATCTTTAGTGCCAATGTGTTGACAGAACTATGACTAAGAAAGAGTCAGTTTAGTTGTTGGAACTCAAATTTCTCTGGTTCAGACAGACTCACATATCAGGGAGGTGTTATCACAATATCAATGTTTAATAATTTAAATGGCTAATTAACTTCTAAATGTTTCGTTTACTTGAGTGCAAACAAGGTCTAAAAAAACTTGTGGCAAGCCTAATATTTAATTTCCAGCCAAATCGCTGGAAATGTTCATCCAATACACAGTCACTTAGCTTGTCTTTTTTGAAAGCTTAAGGAGATGGCCCCTACTTACACTTTTGATAAATTCAATTTTTAAGTTCTTGGTAGTTTTCTTACTACCGAAAGATTAAATTTTAAATAATTCAAATTAAAATTATCAATAACTACGGGAGACATACAGAGAAAAATAGACCCCCGCACCGGGACTCGAACCACGGGACCTCTGTTTACCGTACAGGTGCTCTTACCAACTGAGCTATATGGGAGAATGATTTTTCCCTGTCGTAACTGATACATATTCCCCGAAACCAAGCTTTTAATCTTATTCTACAAATCTAGAGAGCCAAATATTCACAGCAACAGAACTAGACCGAGAATTAATTTTCTATTTACCGAGTTAATTCTTGGTCTAGTTCTGTAGCTGTGAATATTTGGCTCTCTAGATTTTAATCACTGTTATTTTACAAATAAACATAAAAATTTAATTGAAATGTTTCGACACCCATCAAGACATGTGCTCTACTAGAATATGATGTGTAGAATTTTATTTAGACATTGGTGGTAGAAGCCTACAGATTATAGTTATTGAATGTGGATCATTTTGATGTTGGTGAAAAAACAAAAAAATTAATAAAAAAATAATTCTGAATTGTAAATTGATTTTAATGCTCAAAAGCCTTTATTAATTTTCTTTAAAACTAATCTAGAATCATCTTATGTTTACTTTGTGTAATCATTTCTGCATTGAAAGACTTGAACTGGTTTATCTAATAATAATGTTTGACCACCTAAATTATTTTTAATTCTTTGTATTTTCTAAGTGTGATAAGCTCACGGTAAATAGTATTCTCAATACACAAAAGTATTGTCAATACTATTGACCGTGTGCGGAGTTGGTATTGATATAAAAAAAACAAAAAAAAAAACAGTATTGACAATACTATTGATATTGATCGTGTGCGGGCCGCTTAAGGTGCATTGAAAAACTTAATATTCAAACTTCAATGCTTTGCAGGAGTGACGAAGAATTGGTTGGAATGAAAGTCCGAGAGTTTTTTCTTTAAATATTTATTAACATCAAAGCTTTCGAGCTTCTTCAGTGATCTACAAAAATATATAAGAATATAAAAGATATTGAAACTAATAAAATAAAAAAAATAAAAAAAAATTATTTTATTAGTTTCAATATCTTTTATATTCTTATATATTTTTGTAGATCACTGAAGAAGCTCAGGCTCCCTGAGCGAAAGCTTTGATGTTAATAAATATTTAAAGAAAAAACTCTCGGACTTTCATTCCAACCAATTCTTCGTCACTCCTGTATTGTAACTACAAGTCCACAAAATACCTCTTCAATTAGAATTCAATGCTTTGGTTTCTTCTTTGAAATGAGAATTTTTTATTAAACTATATTTTCTCATTTTCTTTTTAAACTTATATATATATTATAATAATATTAACCAACTGTTTAATTTTATTCTTATTATTTTCAATTAAACATTATATTAACACAATAAACTATTACTTGCTTTCATTTAAGTCAATAAGTTTATAAGTGGGTTAATATTTGTATTATTGTTTCATTTCCTTTTTAACACAATAATTTTTTATTGATATGCTTCGGATTTATTTATAAAAATAATTAAATTACAAATTATCTTATCATTTTAATCAAGACATCACAGTACTTATATCGTCGGCAACATGCTAAACTCACGAATGTGAAAAATCAACATTTTTTTTTTTATTAGTGCATTGGATGTTTTATAATAAGACACGCAGACTGCCAAGATATGACACCTATAGCTTAATTAGAAATGGCAAAATGAGAATGTCATTTTCATGAATATGTATAGTTTTGATTCATTTCCAGTTCCAGTTTTCATTGTTTTCCGTGCTAAAGTAATGTATATGTTTTTATTTAATTATTATTAATTACGGGAACAGTCAGAGAAAAATAGACTCCAGCGCCGGGATTTGAACCACGGGCCTCTATATTTCCAGTACAGTAGTTAATAATAATTATAATTTGATTTAAATTAAAATTTAATCTTTCCGTATTATGAAATCTACCAAAATCGTAAAATATGAATTTGTAATGAATATGATAATTCATTAGTTTTCTTTACTTTCTGATTTTTTAGAAAGAAGTTAAATTGTAAACTAACGAATATGCCACATTGGTTAGTTTACTTTAGTACATGTTAGTAAAAACTTTTTGGAATTATGTTGTAAAGTAAGGAATATGCCATGTTCGTTACTTTACAACAATAAGAATACAAGAGTAGTTCATTAAAGTGTGACCTAAAGTAACGAATTTGTCATATTCATCACTTAACCATATTTGATACTTTTTATGTTTGATATTTGTATCTTTGTAACAGTAATTGTGCTTGAGGAAAGTTAGAGTTAAGTAAGGAATAAGACAATTGTTAATTTATAAGAGTTGTGCCGAACAAATTCTATGTACGGAGTTTTTAACTAACTAGTTTAAGAACTAAATCTGAGAATTAATTTTAATTATTTGGGGTATTTAGTTACCGTAAAATCTCGCGTATAATACGCACCCGTGTATAATACGCAGGCAAAATTTTGAGCTATAATTTGGGGAAAATTAAATATTCGCGTATAATACGCACCCGACTTTTCTGTCAAATTTGAGAAAAAAAATTGTTTGATTGCACATTTTACATGTAATTTCCAATATTTATTACGTAATATTTTTACTTGCGAGGTCAGATGGCTAATATAAGGTGTCTATTTTATAAGAAATCTGGGCGTTTTCTTATAAAATAGATAAATTTGTAGAAGGGCCGCCTTTGAAGTCAGTCGTTTGTTATCAAGCCGGTGTTATCACATGGTGTAATCACCAGTGTAATCTCACGGCGGGACCGGTTTTTGAGATAAACAAAAAAATTATCTTCTATCTACTTTTATCAATGACTTTGATCAACTAGCGAAATAAAATAACATAACTATGATGATAACAATTCTTTCTGTCTAATAAAAAAAAGAGAGAATAAAAATAAGTATGGTAACCAAAATATATACAATGAGATACATAAAATCAGTTTTTGTTATAAAAGTACGTTTACCTTTATGTTTTTTTTTATTATTTTTCAATTATTGAGGTAAAATTTAAGTTGTAAACGACGATTTTTTTTTCACTCATGTATAATACGCACCCCGATTTTGGAAGGAAAAAATAGGTAAAAAAAGTGCGTATTATACGCGAGATTTTACGGTATTCTACAATTAATACCCTGTCCATGCTAAAATTCTGTATAAATCAATCCTATAATTTCAAAGCTGTACAAGGTTTGGAGGCAAATGATCCTGCAAATGGTATCGAATTTTGCAGGTGGTTGTAAATTCCGATAAGGAACTGTATCATTTCCTAAGAAAAATTCTGTGGACAAATGAATCAACTTTCACGTGGGAGGGTGAGTTCAACTCACATACTCCTCGTCACCACTGGACCCATGAAAAACCTAACAGGACTCGTAGTTCATCATTCCAAACTAGATTCACTGTCAACGTATGCGGTTGTTTTTGGTGATATTGTGATCGGCCTGACCACAAGTATGATTTCTCCTATACAAACTGTTACTGAATTAAATCCCATGAAAGCCCCTTTCATGGGTAGTTCCATAGCGGTATTTAACAACCACAGCAAAATTCAATAGAATGAGCAAGATCATTTTCCATTTGAAAAAATTGCTGTGGATTTTTCTCGTTCCATCGAAGCATTTTGGTAGTTATACATCACATACTAGAAGATTTTTAGGTGACTTTTTTTCATTCAAACTTGAATTTCTCCATGAAATCGATGTTGGCGAGAATGGCAATGTTATTTATACTGTTCGAAAGAGTATTAAATGATGAAGCTTTTGTGAGATTTGACAGACTTCGAGTTTGAAGACTGTCAAATCTCATATTCGTTAGAAATATGAGATTGCCGCATATTCGTTAGTTTACTCTTGAAAATGCAAATATCTCAAAAAAATTGTATGCATTGCTAAGTCACAAATATAACATTTCTCCAATCCTATCAATAATTAAACTAAAATTACCCTAGAATAAACTCCACTTAAAACTGACTAACTTAGTCGTTACAAATAAAAGATTATATGAAAGGGCCTACTTTAACTAAAACATTTTATTCGTTTTTTCACTCTCCTGAAAAGTAGGGGTTTCATATTCGTGAGTTTAGCATGGTGCCGACGATATTTTAAAATAAGCTAAGTCAGAAAAATTAATTATTACTTACATACCTCCGGTGTATTGTACAAACATTTATCTTCATTATGGGATATCATGTGAAACAATTTTTATTAAACAAGGAAGTTTTATTGATAATGGTGGATAATGAAATCCATTGACCGTCTAAAAATCTAAACTTAAATTATTTTTAGACTCAGGTGATTAAGGTGTACAGCTAAAGCCTGCCAGGGGTTTCCATGTCAAGTCTGTATTAACTCCAAACTTTTCTTAGTTTGATAGTTTTATGATTTACTAATTTGTAATTATCCTTCTTTTGCTAATGAGAATGTTGGGATTTCTCTCGTTCTTCATATTTTTTTTGTTTATCTTTAGTAAATGTTTATTCTCTTTTATTTAACTTCACTTGTCTCCAAAGATTTCTCTCATTCTTCATATTTTTTTTGTTTATCTTTAGTAAATGTTTATTCTCTTTTATTTAACTTCACTTGTCTCCAAATCTTGTAATCTGAATTTGACCCACTTCCCGAAAACTAAAAAATGGAAACTTACCCAGGTGATGTATTCCTGATGACAATACAATAATAAGTCAATATTTAATTAATTAACTATTGATTAATTTGTTTATCTCGATATCTTTTAACCTAAATACATTTGGGGTAATTTGTCCCACTTACAGGATACCTAGAATGCTGAAACTTGCTTTGATTATGTAATTGCAATGACAATACAATAATAATTTAATTATTCATTGCATTCGTTTTACATAATTTTAAATTTTTATAAAATCATGAAAATTTTTGTTTTTAAATTAACTTGTTGCAAAATGGTAATAAATGATATCCCAGTGTACAAAGGAATATTTTACTTGTTTTATGCAATAAATTAAAGAATATTTTAAGCTAAAGAAAGTATCTACGTTGTTGTACAGAAATTCGTAAAATTTATAAATTTGTCGATCTTGTATTATTTATTTAAAATTAACTTCTGCGCATTTCTGCAATATTTGTTGGTATTTCTCTGAAAAAGCTCTTATTTTAACATGGTATATTTCTAACTAATTAAGTGATGCTGTGATGTCTTTTGTGTATAAATTTAAGTTTTAAAATATGGGATTTTTTTATACCTAACTATAACAGATTAAGGTCTTACTGGATCATATGTTTTGACTTCTGCTCATCAATTTTATATAATATATTTTTTAATAATTTGTTGCCATGAGTACAATATAATAATGCTTTAATTGGAATGAAACAAAAAAAATATGGTGTAATCCATGTTGTGTAGCTATCTAATGGAGATAGACAGAGTGGCCGCCAAGGATTACCTTCCAACAGAACAGGACATACTTCGTGTCCGAGTCCCTACTACTGGCATAATTGAATATCCTTTCGACCTAGAGGAAATCAGGTTTAGGTAAACAAAATAGACAAACAACCAAAAAAGTGCACCCCCATTCAATTTTTTTTTTGTGGAAATATCAGTTATGTTCATATTTTTTAAAAAAAATTATCTAGAGCAGAGTTGCTCGTTTCACTTTTTTTTCCTCTCTTATTAATCTCATTAACATTTGTAAACTTGCATGTTTAAAACAAATTGCATGAAATTTTGAATTCCTATCTTGTTTTGTTCCACATCTTTTCTTCACTTTTCACCTTTCATTTACTATTTGGCTGCTTATTGTTTTAGCAATAATACTATATGTATTAACATAGGAATGCTGCAAAACTTGAAATAATTAAAGTATTGAAAGATATAAAAGTGAATTCCATAGAGATTTTTAAACACTAAACACATGAATATTATTTATCAAAAATAATGCTACATTTTTTCTAATGTGTTATTTTTTACACACTTAGATTTTTCATGTGTAAAACAGGATTAATTCACTGCTCTTCTTTGGACTAATTAAGTATGAAATTTTCCAATCTGAATATTTATTATTTAATTTTAACAACTTTACTCAAGCTCAGTTATTCTCACGAGGGTAGGCTTTTAATACTGCGACAAGGATATTATAAATTTATTTATTAGCTTCATAGTTTTAACTCAGTAAATATGATTTTAAAGTTTATAAAAAATTAAGAAACATTAAATAAAGAATGCAGTCTTAAATATTAATCTGTCATCCCAGTAATTGGAGCTCTTTGAACTTAATGCCTCTTAGAATTTGCTATTGTGAAATATTGACAGTGTCAAAAACTGCATACATGAAAACTTGTCACTTCACAGTGTAAATTTTGAATTAAAAAGAATTCCTTCATTTATTTACCTTTATGTTTATCTTTTTTTAGTCAATATGGTTTAGTGAAGAGACAAAGAAACTGTCTTTTAGTCTTAATGTGTAATTTTCGTGGTCTCTATTTTTTTTAATTAGCTATTATTTAATGTCTGTGCACATCATGCTTTTTTTTTTTTTTTTTTTTTTTTTCAACAAAACCAATATGGTGTAAATTAGTCAGTAAAAATTTTTTTAATGAACTAAGTCAGTTTTTAAAATAAACAAACGTTATATGTGTTTAAGGTTTGTATAATTTTTATATTATTTAAATGACTACAAATTCAACAGAACAACTCATTATATTATTAGAGGGCAAATTTTATTTTTGAAAGTTAATTTTCTTATCAATTATCTAACAACATTAAATTAATGTTCACTTTGTTACAAATAAGTTAAATATTAAATACAAAACAATATTAATGTTAAAAGTTCTAGGTCTTCTGTTTGTAACTAGGTGTATATCCATATCCTGATATTTTGCACCCAGTGCAAGAGGGCTTCTTCAGGGAAGTCAAGGTTACTCTGTCAAAATGTTAGTAAATACAACCATTGAGACATTCCCAGAAGACCTAGATATTCCTCTTGGTAGAAATCATGGAAGATGACATGACAGTATTGTATTGTTTAAATTAAAATGATACTTAATTCATATTATTGCACACTGCTTAATAGTCAAAATGGAGCTTAAGTAAATAATTATTTTCCTTTAACATTCTTAGTAACATGCATTTATGTTTTCATAAATGTTGACTAGTAATAATTCCCTATATGTCCTAATGACCTGATAAGTTGCTTTTATAATTCTGGGATAAACATTCATACTTTTTACTTAGATTACTCAATAATCCTTAAATTAATACATAATAATAAGTATAGTAAATATATTTACAAAAATAAATACATACTCGTTTCTTCCAAACAACTGAGACAACACTTCACATTTATTCTTTACTTTTATTAATGTAAAATGTTAAAGTTATTAAAAAAAATACATACCTTTTTTAGGATGCAAATAATTGTCTTTTATTAAACAATTTTTACATAAAAATATCTTCAAATTCTTTGCCTTGTTTTTTTATATAAGAGGTTTTTTTTATTTTTTTATTTGTGCATGTTCTGTGGTTTTGGGTTGTATTTCTTCTTTTCCATAGTGTTTTTTGTGTATGTTCTAATGGTGTAGGGGTAGTGCACGATCTCAATAGAAGAATCCTTAAACTGATAAATCCTATTATACATTGCGTTCCCCTTACTTTCTTCAGAGCAGTATTTAGTTTTTTTTGTCCCAACCATTGTTAAGTAAGCGTTAAGAGAGTAGGAAGGATATGAAACCTAGTTGTTTATTAAATAAGGTAAGAAAGATAAGGTTAGCAGTGGATGGTTTACAGTTATCTGATGGATCTTACAGTTATCTGAGCGATATAGCGAGGATAGAGCATGCTGACTATCTCCCAACTGAGCAGGACATCCTCCGAGCCAGGGCGCCGACAACAGGAATTCTTGAGTACCCTTTCGACCTTGATTCCATTATATTTAGGTATAATTCAACAAGCATATATTTACTTTAACCGCAAATATGATTTTAGTCAGTATTTATTAATATAATATATACTGTATAATAAATAAATAACATATTCATTAAAATAATTATTTTTATTTGTAAAAGTTGTTAACAATTAATATAAATTTTATTTGCTATACTTCACTAATATCACGTAAGGGAAACTGACCTATTTCTGATGATACTGTTCTCACTTTAGATGCTTATACAAATTAATTTGATTATTTTTTGTATTCTATTATTTGTGATTAAAAATAACAAATTAGTTATCATTTGTTACGTATATGAATAAATTACCCTGTGCTCAGCTGTTTAAATACTAATAGTAAATAACCTTTAGCTTCCGAGCTTACTGAAGATAAGCATTGTTATCGTTCTGAAGAACACTTCTTTTTTGTGTGTGTGTTAGCTCCGAATTAAAAAATTCCAAGACAAGAATCTGTTACATAAAAACATTTTTGGTCTCCTCATGTCTGTCATTAAATAACTTTGCAAACTATGATATTTTAAAAACTACTCGCCTGATTTTTATGAAAATTGGATTAGCCCATTTTGGTCCCTTTTAATATTAAAACTTCTGGGGCTTTTGATTCTCTTCTCTGGTATCTTAATATCCTCCCTCTGTGTATTAAAATATTGCTAAATTGATTCTTTTAATCACAGAGGGCTCTTCTTTTATGGAAGATTTATAAAAGAGGATACTATTAATAAATGTGTTAATAATAAGTCGTAAAAGCAAAATATCATTAAGTACAAACTTGATAAGATGATAAAAAGATATGTGCCACACTAATTGGCCGAGCATTTATTATTATTTTTTTATTAACCTTTGAATTTAATCTAACTAAGTTCTTAATTATGCCCCTAAAAAAATATTAAATTCATTTAATATTTTTAATCTGGGCTTAAAATGCCTAAAATGTCTATACCAAAACGTGCATCAGCAAAGACTGAGAAGTAGGAACAACATGCTGTATAGTAACGATCTATGTAAATATTAAATTACCCGGGCTTCTCTAAATGGGGCATTGTTGCATATAGATATAGTAATTATTACTTTACATTAATTTCACTTGTTTGTTTGTGAGGTGCAAAGTTTAATAATTTTTTTGCCTATTTCTGACTATGTAGACATCTGGAACTTCTTTGTATTATGAAATTACTGTGACACTGCAAATTAATAAAAATCCTATGAATATCTTCATAAAAATATTATTTTTTTAAGTACTTTTTTTTTTAGGTAAAAACTCAAGAATAATCATGATTATTATGAAATATGGATACAACAAAACAAATAAAT